>WSXT02034595.1:0-13584 GCA_011762715.2 Neuroterus valhalla
ACCTTGTCAAAAAGCCAAAAATAGTAGCACCACAATAACACCTTGACTCTTCTCTCGGTCCCGGAAACGGAAGCCCGTTAATTATTATTGAATGTTTTTCTAATCCGAATGAAAAACCACGTTTTTCGACGTTCGCGCTGAAAATGAATCGAGGTAATTTTCGTTTTCAACGGGGTATTCACGCTTGTCATAATCTTGTGTGTATTGTTGAACTTTTTGAAAGTTTGGGCTCCCTTAAACTCTTCTTTATATAAAACCCAGCGAGTTGAATATAAACGTGCAGCGCGATGTGATTAAATTTTGCTAGTACGACATACTGCGGAGCTCACACATGCAAAACTCAATCACATCGCGCTGCACGTTTGTGTTCAACTAGGTGGGTTTTATATAAAGAATAGTTTAAGGGAGCCGAAACTTTCCGAAAAATTCAACAATACACCTAAGATTATGGCGAGCAAGAATACCCTGTTAAAGACAAAAATTTCGTCGATACATTTTCAACGCGAACGTCGAAAAACATGGATTTTTATTCGGATTAAAAAGCCTTCAATAATATGAACTTTTGGAAATTTTTTTGATACTGTATCCAGCGCTAGACTTTCGTGAACAAAACTCAATAAAAAAATGTTGATACGTCGAAAAATGTGTGTTCAGCGGCGATTTAAGTTTTAAAAAACATGGATTTTTCAATACAAAAATCATCATTTTTTAATTTTTTTTAACGGAAACTATAATGTTTATGGAAAAAGTTAAAACGGGTACATGCATTCATTTTTCAAAAGATATTGAGCAGTACTTTTCATTTTTCTGAATTCGGACTTCTGATTTTGACTCGTAACGTCGCGCCACCGCTCGGACAAAATTTTCCGCGTGTTCGAGCGTGCGACTGATTCTTGCACCCGGTCCTTCAAATGTAATCTTTTTCACGACAATTCATACTTGTAAGTTTCCAATGAATTTCTCTGTTGGAAATCGAAAGTTTCAGTTAAAGATGAACTTTCATCCTTCCAAACGGAATCCCTCAATAAAAGATGCAAAAATATTTTTTAAATACGTCTCTTTGGAATAAAAATGCATATTTCATAGCAGGCAAGTTATATTAATTATATTTATATTAAATATCAATTGGGAATTTATCTATTCGCTTGGATGTTGAATAATGCTATTCTGGTTACATTTCGTTTGGGTTCATAGTTTGAGTAGATTGAAATAAATTGTTTTCACTGAGAATCTAACTACTCGTTCTTCTAGATATGAACAGAAAGTCGTTTAGAATAAGAATTTGACGTTGATAAAACTGAAATTATCTTTTCTTTCAAATTCAGTCTGCTGCAGAATATTTGTGTTTCTAGCAAAGTTCCAATTTTATTTTTCCTAATAGGAAACTAACTTACTCTATGCTATATAATCATGTATTTCATAATTGTTTGCATTTTTCCACGCAAGACGTGTATCGAAATCTCTTATGCTTTCAGAGGGTTTTCAGGTGATACATATGGCAAGAATGTAAAATTTCATCATCTTGGATCAACAATCAAGTCTTCAGATTGAGGGACTCTGCATAATTACGTTCGCCGAAAAGTGATTTTCATGTTGAAAGCCAAGGAAGTGGGAGAGCACTTCTATGTTTCTTGAACCTTGGCCGAAAAAAGTACCCCCACTCTTAATCTAAAGGATAAATTACGTGTATCGTTAAACAACGCTGTCGAAGTTAGTATATATACGAGTCATCTAGCGATTTAATTTCACACGCAATTCTGGAAAAATAAAATTCGTCTTTCATTCTTCTCTTATTGAGACGATTCCTAGAGAATGAAGATCGCTGCGGCCATACTCTTCGCATTTTTAGAGTGCCTTTACTTTATTCGTAAGTAAATAAATCTTCACAAAAATAGTTCATATCTATACTGGAAGAACTATCTATAATTTAAAAGACGTATGAGTGTAGTCGTGGTAATAATATAGTCATTATAGTAATGTAGAAATTGTGGTTAAAGTCATTACATTCGGCCCAAATGGGGAATCGTTCTTCCAAGGATAGTTGATCTTTTGTGGGTAAAAGCAGATATCCAAGTTCCGAAAATGGAAATTCGAAGCGTACTCTAAGAATCATTCTCACTGCTGGAAAGTTCAACTTTTTTTGCGGGAGCTCCTTCCTTTATACTCACCGAATTCTTCGATTTAACTGCGGTTTCTCTTCTTTCCTGAATGAACAATTTCTCCGATGTGATATTTTATGCATTGACTTCGAATTTCGTATCTAATAATTTATGATTCTGCTATTTTGTTTCGAAAGTGGTTTTATTGATAGAGAAATGTCTTTGGTGGAAGATACTTAATTTTTTTTGCTAGAAATTCATATTCCTCCTTTAAAAATGAACACTTTGAGATATTTAACTGTCTCCAAATAAATTCGTAAGTTTTTTCTGAAAAATCTAAATATTTTGTCACAGTTATCCCTTTCCACGAATTCCACCATCGCAGTATGAGCGATTTCTAGTATTGGCGATTGTATTTTGCCAAGACTTGGCCGAATAATGGGTGATCATTGGCCGACCAAGTCTTGGCACGGGCGTGGACACCTCAAGCTTTTCGCAACGCTGGACCAATACCGGTGGACAATATTTTCCCAGTATGGCGGCTGGTATTGGTCCAATCGGTCGCCAATGTAATGGTCTCGCCATTTTCCCCCTGGGAGCTAATTTGATTGGGCATTGTCTTCTTATAAATGAGAAAGGATAAACATTTTCATAATAAAGTTTTATTCAGTGTAAGAAAACAATGTTCTTTCTTCAAAATCACCAGTTAATACTTCACATTGGTTAATGTTATTTTATAATAAACCTTCAATTAACAATCTTGTCCTATTACATAAGCCTTCATTCACACTTAAATTTCTAATCAACATTTTGAAAAAATTAATTCCTAATCTCAATTTGAAAGGCAGCATACTCGGTTGTGACGAAGCATTTATACATTCAGATGGAACATTTACAATTGGTAAATCAATATGTTCCGTCCAGAAAATTGGCCCTGGATAGGCACGTCAGCACCGATCCTGGTAGAACAAAAAAACCACTACGAAAGACTCTAGTATTAAATTTAACAATAAGAGAAACTTTGGCAGAACTTGATGCTTCTTGTCCAATTCTGAATAAAGTTATATTCTTTTCGATTCTCAAATTCGAAAATGCAAAATAGTTCTCAACATAATTCTCTGGAAATAAAGTTTCCTTCTGATTTCTTATCAAGAAAAGCATCCCTGGCAGTAAGATTCATTTTGGCTCTAAAGAAATTAAGTTAATAATGATGATCATCATTCTTGAAATTTGAGGAAGGGATTCCAAAAGCGAGAGACGATTGCGACAATTCAAACCCCATAAATTTCTGACGCCCTCCTGCTTAATTCCTAAACCTTGAACATTTCCCCAAGTTGCAAATATTCCGCACTGTATATGAATTTTAACGGTGCCTCTTGAGCGACACTTCAATTTCGGAAGACGAAGTGCAATGTCTGCGTCGAAATTGAGATTTCACTTTCCTAACTGCAAATACAATGGATTCATAATTCTTCAAGCTGATCATTCTGCAACTTGTCAGTAAACAAATTTTTTCAATATTCATATTCTTTTGAGCAACAATCTCTGATTCTTCCTTCTAATTAGGCTTGAGAATTCATTCTGGGATGTTCTGCTCCTACAATTCTACAATCCTAATTGTCGAAGATAGGTTATTCTTTTGTGAAACACTTAATTAGCGTTCAACCGAACGTTTAGTCAAATGATATGAGGCTGGAATAAACGAGTCCCGATTCAAAATATCATTTTTAACTTCATTTGATGAGCTCACGCTTTATTTCACAAAGGAGTTTTCCAAACACGAGCTCGGGTCAAGTATAATCAGAATTTGGATTCGAATGTTGAGTTCCAGAAATAAAACTGTTTGAAGAACATTCTGATTCCGTTATTCTTCATCATAATTGAGGCTTCGCTCGTAACGAGATGGTTAGAAACGTTGTTCAAACTTTTGGGCATTTCACTTATTTCAAACTCTGAATTGAGTTCCACTTTGAATTTGAAACATATGGAAAATTTCACAAAATTCAATGAACTCTCTTCATAATTAAACAAATCCTAAACATTTTCTACTCTGAAATGTTTTCCTGAACGCACCAGAGTCGCCTAAAGATTCCCTCCTGAAGGAAAGTTCCGGATGTTCTAGGCATCCTCAAAAACTTTTTCTTCGCAGCGAGCCTAACGAAGACTGACGTCCTGCCCGCAGAACTCGGCAACGATTCCTTTCAGATCCGCAGATTCCCACATCTGATTCTGATGGGGCACGCAATTATCGATTTATTAATTGTCCATCGTTTTCTGGCTGATATCACGAAATCGATTTTCTCTATCCATTCAGCTCTCAAACCATACTACATCAAATTACCACTCAACGGTCACCTCAATGATTTCAATTCAATTATTCTGAACCGTTCAATGAAGTTCAAAAATTAAATATTGATCAGATAAAAATGGTTATCTAGGGTCACAGCAAAATAATGCCAAAAGTTGCTATTCCATCAAGTTGTTGGAGTACATTTCTACTTTTGTGTTTAGAAAAAAATCCCATGAAGGGATCTGGAAAACATTGCACGAAAAACTGTGTTGTTTGCAATCATTTAAGCTGATATATGAGCACAAATAAACATTAGAAAACGGTATTTTCTGGATAATTTTAGGAATAAAGAACCACAAATTTGAAATTTCATAAATTATTTTGTGTCTAGAATAAATCAAATATCAATCATAGGAGAAATGAAACATGCTATTTTCATCTCGTTGTCAGAAATATTTCTACTTTTGTGTTCAGGAAAATCTAGTAGAGGGATCTGGAAGAAATTTCACGGATAATCGTGATGATAGCAATTATTTTTTTTATTATTCTTACATTTCCTTCATGATACAAAATCTCTCAATTAATGCAAAAACGAGCATAAAGAGGCAAGAGTAGTTTAACAACTGTCTTCATCCTTAAAGTACATAAAGTCAATTTCGTTATATACTGAATATTGAAATCGATTGAGTATCAAATAGATGATTTGCTGAATAAATAAAAAATCAATCAGAAATAAATGGTTTACCTATGGTCACTGCAAAAAATGCAAAAATTGTATATCAATCGTTTTTTCAGGCAATTATTGCGTATGTCCTCAAGAACACTCACTTACATGCATTATTTATATGCTTCACGTGTTGTGCGCTTCGTCATAGCGCTGGTCTAAAACTAAAAACCTTAACCGATCAAATCAGAGGCCTTTTGCTCCGCACACATAAAAAATTGCACACAGCCGAATTCTCCATCAGAAGTACCCTTTGGTAACACAAAACCTTATCCAGATCCACACACATAACTAGTCACACAAAATTCACGCACATAACAGTGGCACGGTGACACGGTGACACGGTGCCAAATCCGAGTTCGAGCGTAACGCAATGGTTACACTTCAAATGAACACAAGCAAATAAGACATGGAATGAAAATATCAGCTACGAACACATATAGGACATACATTTATAACCATGACACATGACTAATCGTTACACCAAACTGTCTTTTATTCCGAAACAGCTCACTTCTTCGTCCGTAGTACTCGTAGTAAGAAAGTAATGGATAATTTAATATTTCTGGTGTTAGAAATTATGTTTCCACGAGAGGGTAACATTATCGATCTATATTTAGATCTTTATCTTCCGAAAAACATTCCTATGTTCTGTCATTACGAATTCGAAAATTCGATTCAAAAGTCATCCTCAGGGTTGGAAAAAAGATCACAATCCTCTTGACAAAATCTTAAATATCCTGTCAGCAGAATCAGCTGAGTAATCACAATCCTTGTAACAATGTTCCTTGGTATCCTGTCCATGGTTCTTAGAAAAAAAGGATTATTCTTTCAAAGAACATTCCTCACGATTTTTTATGTAGGATTGATGAAATCATCGAAACCCCTTCCAGTTTTCCCCGATTAATCCAAGAAATTATCAGAACCCTCTTGAGGTACTATTCTTAGGATCAAAAAGATAATTAGAATCCTTTAAACAATCAGCCCTCATAAGCTTTCCCATAGGTTCGGAGGAATGAAAAGGATACGTTCGTGGAATATTTCCACGATCGTGTCTGTAAAATCAAAGGAATACTTGGAATCCTTCTGAATACCTTTTTCACGATTCTGCTTCTAGGGTCAGGTAAACTTTAATTCAACATCAATTTTTCAAAATCTTCAATGAAGATTTGTTGCAATCCTTTCCGCAGGATTGGACGAGTAATCAGAAATACTTTTATTGGAACTGGTATTCAGAAGTTATGAAATAATTAAATACTTTCTAATTAATAATTACTTTTTGACAATATAAGAAACATTTTTCTGTTGAAGAATTAGATGCCAACGGATTTCCAAATGACCTTCCTAGTCTCCACGTTCAGATGGATATGACGAGTAAAGCTGCATTTCGGGATATGATCATAAAATTAGGAAAGCATGAACAACTACCCGCGTGGATGAGACATCAGAAAAACCGTGAACCCTACACGGAATACAAAATTTTTGTAAATTTGGGACCTGGAATTGAGCGTTTCGAATCATTCGGAGAAATGTCTGATCACGTTTTTCAATCGCTTCATGTCCCTGGTGCCCATCCTCCAGAGAACGTTTATATACATTTAGAACAAGGCAGGAGGTATGAATCTACTACAGCATTTACAACTTTTGATGTCAATGTTCGGCATTGTCCATTTGACTACAACGACCGAGTCTTCGTAGCCATAAAAGGAACCACAGAAGTCCTCCGCGCAAATATAGGTTGGCCTGAAGAGGATTTCCAACGATTCTTCGAGACAGGGTCCCGGGAACCCCCCTTAATTCATCCTTGATTAGGGTGATGCGTTTCATGCTGATAAGTCGTTTGCATATATGTTTTGAATCAAATAAATTTTGATTTCTTAGATACATTTGTTCTAATTTCCTGTTCCTTTCTCACCTACTCAACCATCCTTTTACGTTTCACTAAGCCGTACGTTTCTAGATCCTTGCACCATATAGACCTTCTACCTTTATTATCCTCTCCTCAATTCATCTCTTTTTTTATCCCCGATATTTCGCTATACCTTGCTAAAAAGTACAGTGAATTACTGTTTAAGGTCAGAATATCCCGGATCAAACTGAAATTTCGAGGATTGTTAGAGGGGTGAGGAAGTTTTCCGAATTTTTCTTTATTAGTTTTTCAGTTTCGCAAATGAAGTGTTGCAGCTTTTTCGTAGAGTGTGAATATACCTGCAACACGATCCGCATATCGATACGAGTTCCCTCATATCCAAACAAATGATTATCAGATAACCTGGCTATTCAATAAACCGGACGTGTAGTTTATATCTATGTTTTGATCCTAGAGATGGCGTTATCGTCGAGCGCGAAATTTTTCAGAATCGTTTTCATTTTCGCTGACCAAAATCAGGAGGTTCCAACTCCAGCGAAATCATGCTAGAGTTTCTTCTCTCCTCTTTTTCTACCTCTCCCGCACGCCTCACAGCTGCTCACAGATTGACCGCATCGCTCCAAGATTCTCCTCTCTGGCGCGAGAAAGTGGGGGCAAGTAGGGGGCATTGTAGGGGGCAATCATTTTCGCTTGCTCCAATATACTCCATCTTGCTTTACCCTCAAAAGTGATGACGATGGTCTCCGTGCAAATAGCTTTGCACTAGGTGTCCAAGATGATTTTCTACAGGAAGTTTCCTACAAATTGATATCCAAAGTGACCAACATTACACTCGAAAGTGATGAGGATGGTCCCTGTGCAAATGGTTTTGCACTAGTCGTCCAGAATGATATTCTACAGGAACTTTCCTACAAATTGATATCCAAAGTGACCCACATTACCCTGAAAAGTGATGACGATGGTCTCCGTGCAAATGGTTTTGCACCAAGTGTCCAAAATGATATTCTACAGGAAGTTTGTTACAAATTGATATCCAAAGTGACTAACATTACCCTCGAATGTAATGAGGATGCTCCCCGTGCAAATGGCTTTGCGCTAGGTGTCAAACATTTTGAAAGCATTTTCTACGCCCTCTAACCCTTTCACAATTTTTTTTACTTTGTCTTTGAATGTATAAACAAAGTTCTCGGCCGCTCCATTTGTAGCTGGGTGATATGCTGGGCTTAACGAGTGTTTCACGCCATGTCTCGCCAGAAAAAAATTCTTTGAAAACTTCAATTAGTTTGTACTATTTAGTATTATATTCTACTTTATGCTTTATCTGGGTAAGGCCATGTTGTTACCGGCGTGTGTGGTGGTTTTTTTCTTTCGACTTAACAGATTTTACAACTGCCAACCATGTTTTCGATGTCACGATCAATTTTTGGCCACCAAACATAAGAACGAGCTAACATTTTAATTTTCACAATGCCTAAGTGAGTTTCATGTAACTCTTTTAATACGATATTTCTCATACTTTTTGGAATAATTGCCCTTAATCCCAAGAAAAGACATCCCTTCTCGACTATTAGCTCCAATTTTTTGTTATAAATCATTTTGCATTTTAACTGCTTCATTTGGACATCCATTCGCTACGTTCTTAATTGCAGTCATTATTATGATGTCTTTTTTGCTTTACTCTTGCAGTGTTTTATGATTAAATGCGATAATGCCTTCTTCAAAAAAGTTTACACGAGAGAAATTCGGATCTATTACTTCAGTTCCGTCTTTTATTGGTAACCTCGAAAGTGCGTCACAATACTCATTTGCTTCCGATTTAACGTGCTTAATTACATACCTGAACCCTGATGAATAAATATGCCCACCTTTGAAATCTATTATCAGCGGTCATTGGGATGCCCTTTCGTTGTACCGGAATTAATTGCCACACTTTTTAATCAGTTCCTAATTTAAATTCTTTGCCAAAAATGAATTGACGGAATCTTTTACAATCAAAAACAATTGACATTGCTTCTTCATCCAATATGTTCCTATTCAATTCATTTTTTGGAATTTTTTTGGACGCGAAAGCTATTGGTTTTTCCTCTCCATTGCTGCATTTATGTGATAAGATTGCAGATAAACCGTAATCTGAAGCGTCACAAGCAAGTAAAATTTTTTGTTTTGGATCCTACTTAACTAATACTCTGTGCGATATCAGTTCAGAATTACCCAATTAAAAGCTTTTGTACGATTTTCGTTCAACTCAAACTTTTCTTTGCTTGCCGCATCATACAATGGTTTAAATTTTTCAGACCTATTATTCAAGAATCTAGCGTAAAAATTGGTTAATCCTAAAAAAGATTCTAATTCTTTTTTGTTGTTAGGCCGAGGAGCTTTTGCCATCGTTTCAATTTTAGATTCAGCTTTGTGCAAACCTTCTTCATTAATTACAAAACCGAGAATTTCAAGTTTATCCTTCATGAAAAAACATTAATTTTTGCTTACTCTAAAACCGCACTCTTGCAATCTTTTATAAACTTTATATAAGTTTTCCAAATACCTTGCAGGCATTCATCTATTTTTCTTTGGACATCAGTAGGTGCAGTTGAGACACCTTTAGGTAATTTCGTATATCGGGCATTATTCTTCAAGTGTACCCACCTTGAAAAATGACTTTCTTTGATCGAACTCAAACTTAGGCAAAGTGTAGTCCTACTAGTTAGTACTTCATGGAAAAAAATTTTTTTCGATTGGATGAAAATTGGAAGGGGTAGGGGAGGGTGAATTTTCGGAATCGGTGCTGGTAGTTCCTATTTTGAATGTACTTAACTGCTTTCGTATGGGGGAAAAAAAAAATTTCCTCTATACTTTTGATAAATTTTTAAATGATCTATCGAATGATTATAACTGCTTTTTCGAAAATTGAAAATTGAACTCCTCTTTTCAAAATCAAAAATATTTTGGATTTCTCTTTCGATTCCAACCTTTTTTTTCTTCGGCTCCAAATGAAAATCAGGGGGTTTTTCTTTCTAAGCCTTGAAGCTCAAAATGTCGTTTCTTTCTGTTTTCGAGAAATTAAATAAAGAGTAATGCGGTGCAGAGACGGCACTCGAGACCGCTGGGACGCTCGGTCGGCGGAACTTCTTCAGAATAATTTATTGTGTCAATTCTGATTATTCGTTGTTTATAGAACTGCTCTCTGTATTTCACAGGGTTGATACTGTCATTAAAATATTTGAATGCTAAGCTTGATTGAACTCACAGCGTTCCATGACTTCCGATGGTTTTGGATTCAAATGTTCGTTCATGACTTTGATGATATCGTCGTACGACTTTGTAGCTACTTTGTTCGGTAAGACCAATTGTTTTATCAGTTTAAAAACTTCTGTGTCCATTCATACCAACATCTGCGCTGCCTTTTTCTCATTCTTGGTGTCGTCAGCGATAAACAATTGCTCCATTTGCTCCGTGAAGGTTTCCCAATCATCTTTGTGCAACCCAAATTCAAGTTTGATGTTATTCGCCATCTCGATCAGTTGTTCCTTTTCACCCTGATTCCTTGATCTAGTATTATTTTCACTCAACTTCATTTCAAGTTTCACTGATACTCTTAACTTTGCACGCAATGAATCGAATTTTTCTCGTTCGTCGAATTCGATTTTCCGATTTAACAATTCTGCTATTATTCCCTCTTTGTTTAGTGTTTGTACCCAAGACAAGGTCGATGTTGTGGTCATTTCATTTTCTTCCAATTTCAATGTAAATAACTTCGTCAATACACAGTTCTTAAGGGTAAGATATCCTAGTAGGCCCTTTCGAAATTGACCACACTGAAAAACCTTATTTGACGAAACAGTTACGTCCTTATGCAAGTACAAAACCGCTTTTAACAATCCCATCCTCGTCGCCATTGTAATGCATCCAAGAAAGTTAGCAATAATCATAGGCACTTGAGTACCAACTTAACTAATGTTTATTCTAAATTACGTTAAGGAAATATATTACATGCGAATGAGCAGATTCGTTCAGGACTAATAATATGCTTTCGACGCTTTCACCAGCGTACGACTGACCCCCTCGTACCTGTAAAGCGTTGCTATCAAACTTCCCCACCCAGATCCTGTCAAATACCACAGTCTTAATAGGCGTTGCAGTGGTATCTTTGCTAAAACTGGACGTTCTTCTAAATTATTATCTATACATAGAGTCTCAAAGTGAAGAGGCTTTGAATAAGGAGAGAGTTTAAGCTCATCTGGACTTTTTAATCAGATAAAATCCAAAAACCAAATATTACCTCGTATGCTTGTGATTGTGACACTGGCTATTTGAAGAGTATCAAACTAATGAATATCCTTCTCTTAACATGTGATGACTAAGGAAACATGCAAAGCTGTAACAGGTAAGTTGAGCTGTCAAGCCACAGTACTATGCGATCAAATCGTGAAAAGCTGGCTTAAAGTATAAAATGATCATAAAATGGGCCAAATTGTGTCATTTTGAGTTTTTTTGGGTCCCTGATTATGAATCCGGTATCAACAATTCAAACAACGATATCGCGGGTCCGATATATTAAACGAATATTCTAAACAAATTTTTGAGTTCTTTCAGATCTGGTATGACCAGGATTTCGATGGCACTGATTACGAATCCGATCTGAAAACAATTGTAAAAGAAAGATTCAATAAATACGGCGGAATCTTATTCATCAACATATATTTATTAGAATACTAAAAAGTAAGATACACATAGGGAAATTACATGTATCATTTTTCGGCAGAAAATTATTCAGATTTAGTATTTGAACACTCGCTATTCCCATGAAAGGAAGTCTGCCTCATTCTGATATTAGGCGCAATAAGCAGTGTAGCTGTTTCTGGAAGCCATGATTCCTATTCTTCACGAGGTAATTCACGTAGTCTAGAAATAAGTAGGCCAAATATGGGTAATACCTAAGCGTCTAATTTTCAGAGTAGAAAATCCATCCTTGTTTGAAAAATACAACGATACGTGAACAAGATGACATGATAGTGCGGTTGGCGCGTGGTCTTCCGTGCTAGTTTACTAAGTTACGTTATATAACATGGTTATTTTATGTATCTTTCTATTCGATTTTTTGACGATCGTTTCAACAGTTGGTACTGTGATGTACCTGGTATCGTAACAGCTTTGTCAAATTCGCTTTTCAGAAACTCGGTGGCTGAGGTATGATTTTCTTTACTCTTGAAGAACAAAATGGATTACCGAACTCCTTGTCCACTGAAACAAAGCATAGGGAGTTTGTACGTTACCATGAGGTTTACTATGCAAGTGATGAAATGTTATCCATCTTGTATACTTAAATCTTTTTGATGGCTTGATAATTAGCAAAGGTGCTCTTCTTTTCAAATTCTTTCTCTGCACTTTCTGTAGAATATGATATTTCCTTTGGCCTCAAATGAATTTACAAGAATTCACCTGTTAGCTTCTGATGCTCATGAACATCTACCATGTCTTGTTCTGAATTATGAGGACGTAATTCTCAGAGGTATAAAAGCATTTTGGAAACTCTTCAGGCGATTCATTTTTTCCAAGTTCTTGAAAGAAGATGATTTCTCCTTCGAAATGAAGTCGTGAGATTTCAATTCCAAGAGCCTCTCACGGAAATCATCCAGGGCTTCATCAGTATCTGGGTACTTCTTCACTATTGGGTAACTTTCTCGTAAAAACCCGTCGAAACCTATTTTTCCCTTAAATAGAGCATCATTTCTCTAACACATTTATAGATAACTGAAATTTATAAAATACTCTATCACCTTTCATCAATGAATTGACTAGGTAACTTCTCTACCACTTGTTCGTGAATAATTTGTTGTGATCAATCCTAAAAATTTGGCTATGGTTATCACAGAGTTTCATGACCTAACCTTACTCATCAACCTTACCTGTGAGTCACTATTTGTCTGCATTTAACGGGTATAGCCTAGACATGGAGTTGTAAGATTTTTCGAATACTCTCGGATATAATAGTGAAATTACGTGAATTCACGCAAACACTGTGGACAAGAATATATCCATATTTACAACAAATACATTAGTTCCAAAATATACATGATTCTAGTGCTGCAACAGAGTAACTATCAACAATGTTGAAGCAATGCCAGTAATGTTAATCCAGCTATATGTCCTATTGATGCATGGTAAACCAAACCTTGCTTTGATAAATTTTGAAGTTCTGCATGTCGTTCGAGGACTTGAGTCTTCGAGGTTTTGACCGTGTCGTCCTCTGGTGAGAAGTTATATAAATATTCTGAGATATATTTTTTGTTGTTAGATGTTAGGTTTTTGACCAGGGTAATGAATTTTGAGGAAGATGTTGTTAATTTTCGATCTACTGGTCCTTTATTTTATTGGTTAATAGTATTATTAATATTATATTAATATTAATATTATATTAATATTAATATTAATATTAATAATTGGTTAATACAGGACCAGTAGATCAAAAACTAACAACATCTTCCTCAAAATTCTGAGATATAGCTCTCATTAATTTGATAAGTGGTAATTCTCTTTTGTTAAAGCTTCTCCGGCTTTCACGAATACATTCTCATCGCGTGTCTCGTGCTGCGCACTCGATCAA
>WSXT02034606.1:0-13584 GCA_011762715.2 Neuroterus valhalla
GCGTCGCAAGTCTCCAAGTAAACAACTTCTATACTACGCATTACGGTCCTGTCTTTTCAAGGCTGATGGGCTGTCGTACTGCATCATGCGATGGTCGGGGGGAGGGACAGAATTACTCGAGCATGAACAGCCGAGAAACTGGCGCTGACTCGAGAGGAACCCGTCCAAGCGGTAAGTTACTAGGTATAAGGCTTGATGCATTTCAGCATGTTTCAATTAAAGAACAAGGTTCAAAGTGGGAAAAGGTATATGACCGAAAGATTAATCTTCATTACTGGAAGATCGTGAATAGTGCTGGGGAAGCAGTCGGATATGAGCTGGTGACTGATTAGATAGGTAGATAAACGTGTATTCTTCAACCTATTTGGCCTTGAAAAATTGTCTTGCTTACACCACTGTGTTTCACAAAATTTTTACATTTAATACTTAAGTCTAGCAGCCGTCCACACTTTATGCACTTTATTGTATTGCACAACACTTTATTCTATGCCTATATGCAATGTCATCCAGCCATAGGGCAGGCGCAGTCCATATTTTATCTCTCTGGTGTTTGTAAAGGGAGAGAGAGATGGGGGAGATAAAAAAATTGTATTAGTTTTTGTTTATTCTGAAGAGAAGGTTCTTCGTACATCATTCCTGCAGATAAATACGCTTATAATATTATTATATCTAAGTTATCCAAACATTTTTGGTGAATATGTAATATCGCCGGATTATTTAGCCGCTTTTGCCCAATTGTCTATCTTAAGTACGTTTTTAGATGCCTCAAAGCAGAGAATGAGCGTTCATTCGTACAAGAGCTACTAGGAATAGGTAGTAAAACTTGTATCAGCTTCTCCTACTCTGGAAGAAGACTATCGATCTCATCATTATCTTCTGAAACAGTTACTACGTCCTTTATGTACTGGAGTTCCACCTTTCTGTTTGAAATAAAGTCCAAGAACATATCACTGTGCAATTTGAATTTTGTTTGGTCGTAATCAACACAAAGTTTCCGAAGGTGTTTAGAAAGTCCATTGTTTTAGATGTAAGCCGACTTATTCATGGAGCTTAAGACCTGATCAAAAATTTTGAAAAATAGTTTCCTGTAGAAGCTCTCAGAGGTTGAAAATATCTGTGCACTGCTTTCTGCTTCAAACCGTTCTAGAGCTTTTTGCTGCCGAGGTACTTTGGGTCTTCTAAATTCAGATTTTGTGCATCCTTTACTGCATCAGTCTATGCCTTGTCGAACTCAGCTCCGGATTTTGAGTGAGACTGATTAGGAGAAGCGGGTACATCTCTCCCGTCACCTTGATCAATATAATTCTTCCTTACCACCATTTTTATAATTAACTAGAAATTTAGTTGAAATGACGATAATTGAAATCAATTTAATTAAAATATTCATGATAGTTGAAATAACCAGTTTCAAGGTGATGGGAGAGATGTGAATCGGGAGAAATGTACCCGATTCGATTAGGACGAAAAACGCGTCAACTTTTGACCCCTTCTTCGCTACTTCTCTGTCCGGCACGTGCTGCAAAATATGAATATTGTCGATAGTGTTCCTACCCGCTCTGAATCCCGCCTGCGTCTCCGGCAATACACTTTTCCCCTCGACATCATTTCGAAGCCTATTCGCCAATACCATCGCGTATACTTTGTACGCCGTATTCATCAATATCATTCCTCTATAATTTTCCTGCTTGTCCCTATCCCCTTTCTTATACAGGGGCACTATCAACCCTTCCGTCCTCTCCCCTAGAAATCCCTCACCTTCCCACACCTTCTTTACTACCTCTTTTAATCTATCTCTAGCCGCTGGTGTACCAAGTATCCATGCTTCGTTCTGCACCCTGTCCAAGCCTGCTGCCTCCGACCTTCTTTACTTCCCAATTTACATATCTCCTCGTCATTACACTTCATCCCCCCCCCCCCATCGTCCCTCGTTCTTCTGTTTGCCCCATCTATCTTTCATTGATCTGAGCCCTGGAATGACTCTGAAAAACTTCCTCGACTCCTTACTTCTTATCTTTTCACTTATCCCCTCCCTACGCTTTGTCAACTTATTAAATATCTTCCACACACCCCCCTCGATCTTAACACTTTTCTGCTCCTCATCCAGATCTTTTTCTCTCTCTCTCTCTTGCTCTTTCCTTCTACACATCAACCTAAACTCCTTCCTCATCTTTACGTACTCCTCCCTCTCCGCGATTCCATTTTTTGTACTTCTTTCAAACCCTCCTCTTAATCTTCTTGCATTCCCTATCCCGCCATGGTTTCGCCATTCCTTTTCTGGCGCCAACTCCCCTTCGAAACTTACTTCTCCTAACTGCTCCTGGTATTTCTCTATAGCCTTCCCTACCCATATCTCTCTCTCCCCAATCGAAACTTCTTCTTCTCCTTGCCTTTCGCCGCCTTCCCCTCTTATCCACAAGAATAATGGCTGATGGTCCGATTCAATCCTTTCTTCTACTGCCAATCTCTCCGTCTCCTCCCACCCTTGCATATTCATGAGCACATAGTCTATCACTGATGCCCCTACCTTACTCACATATGTATACTCCGTGTTCGTCCCCAGCTATTATACCATTCACGACCGCCCACTCTCCATCCACCGTCCAGTCTCTTAAAATATCTTTCTCTCGCCTATTACACATCTTCCACCTTACCTTTAATCCTTTTCATCCCACCCCTATTGCACACCGTCACAAACTTGCACATCACTGCTCCTATCTTATTTACAGCCCTCATCTACACCCCCTGCCCCTCACCATCACCGTGAATTTCTTCTTCAAACCCCTCCTCGATCCCCTGTTTCCACAACTAGCCCTACCTTTCTTCTTTAATTTGACCGACACTTGGAGCCTCCACCTTAGTAGCCTTGGTTCTTTCGTGCTCCACTCCTTGCCCTCCACTCATACTTCTACTTGTCCAACATCAGATCCTTGCACAAACCTCCAAAAGTTATCATCTTTCTTTTTTATCGCTGCTACATTTCAAACGAGCACCTTTATCACTCCACCACCCTGCTGCTCCCCTACCCCTCTAATTCCTACGGAATAAGTCCTTCTGCACTTCTCTCAACTTCTCTTTCTCCTCATCCCAAACCAACATTGTCTACTCTAATTTTATTTTCTTACATCCTACCTTCGCCGCTCTCCCTTTACTCCTCTCCCTTCTAGCCATCTTATCCTTAATCCTGCATTTACTTCGCATCACCGACATGTTATCTTGGCAGTTCTCCTACTCCACAACCGCTGCTTGATTCCCCTTTTTTCCCTCTAGCCTCACTTTGACCACCTTGCCTTGAAACTGCCCTATGCTTTGTAGCAGCGCTCCCAATCCCTTCCTTTCTTCCCCGCTTCTCAACTTTAGCCCTCTTATTACGATATTATTTCTTCTACCCTCCTTCTCTCTTTTCTCCATTCTGAACTCCATAACCCTTATTCTTCTCTCGTCAACACCTCCTTCTCGTTATTATCCTTCTATCCTGCAAACCTTCTCGAGAGGCAAGTCACTTCCGAATATCGAAATTATGATTAAAATAAGTTTGGAAATATATTGTGTAAATAAATCATCTAAAAATGCACCAAAAATTAGGGAAAATATTTGAGTAAAGAAAGTGAAATTGCAGGGAACGTGTAAAAATCCATAATTTGCACGATGCTCCATTTCATAAGTATCTTTGAATTTCTAGAGGAAGTAGAGTATTTTAGAGTATTTGGAGAAGAAGTAGATAAGTATTCAATAACTCAACATTTTTTTCGAATGGGCAATTTTAAGTGATGCGAAAAATATACCCTGATTAGTTTTGTCGATATTAAATCAAACATATCATAGCAGAAGATTGATTAATAAATTTTGTCTAGACAGTTTTTTAAAAATCCATTACAAATTTTTGTAACTTTTCATCAGGCCAGCCATATGTGCTCGAATCCATACATAATTTTTAAGCTATAATAATAATTTTCATTTTTTAGATTTTCAGATCATCTTCGAGTCAATCAAACATTCCTCTTATTTCGATCTTCATCTTTTGCAATATTAATAAAAACTAAATAATGAGAAACCCTGTTTCCTAATGGTACAAAGACATTGAAAGTTTTTCAAAAATCTGTGGAAAGACAATAAATTAATTGAGAAATATTTAAGATATTCTTGATCTACCCTCCCACCACTGTAGGAAATCTCTACCCCTTACTAGAAGTTTATACCCTTGCGGGCTTAGTGCTGCTGAGTGCTGAGTATAGAACCAAGTAGTTTTTGAATAACTGATAAAATTAAATAATTCAAGTTCTTAAGATATAAGTGTTCAATATTTCACGCAATAATTTATCACCAATGATATAATCCTAATGATCACTCTCGTTTTTTTTTATCATCAAATTTCCTTGTCTGTGAAGGGTTGGGGGGGGGGGGGTCTAGCTGAAGTTCCAAATAGGATTGGCGCCACTGCTTTGAACTAGCCTCAAAGGTAAGACGGAAGTCAACAAGGTTAACAAGAAAGCTCGAAAAACATAACTCTAACCAAATATATTTGCTCTAAATACATAAAATACCCGTGCTTACAAGAACTCACGCTCAGCCATTAAAAGACAAATAAATCCTACCCAAATAAAGTATATACACGTAGGTTATTGCCTTCTAATGTTTTTTCCAAAATTTTCAGTCCAATAATTCATTTACAAAACAAGTTCTATAGTTCAAAGAAAAATTTCGTTCAATGAAAAAAAAAGTTCGGTAATGTAGGAATTTGACTGTCACATGCCCCTCAACCCCTTCGTTGGCAGAGAGAAATCGACAAAAAGTGCCCAAAATGTCAGGAAAATTTTTTATCCTGAAAATTTGTACCCTGGGGTTTTTAGGATCGCTGAATCCGAATCTTAAATCGAAAAAAAAGGTTGACGCAAATATGCGTCAATGCCACACAGGGCACGGGAAATTTTGACGCACTATTGCGTCAATGCCAACGAAGGGGTTAACAAGTATACTACATACAACAATTGCAGCAATGACATTTGTTTCTTGAAGACAAGAAATCACAAGCAAGAATGAAACAAAGGCGAAATCAAGAGAAATACTTGAATTCCTTCTTCAAATTAAAGATCAAGACTTGATTGGCTGTGCCATTTTGTTTGAATGTACATTGGCTTACCTCGTTATCGTTATACGTGCATTCATATAATATAGACGCATGGATAAGTTATACAGTATAACATGATGTTTTGCATAACTTTAGGCGCTTCAAGCAGTTACATTTGTGTGCATTCGTGAATGTTACAAACTCGGAGTAACGAAGTATCACAAGGTCACAAGAAATAAAAATCTGCATATAAATGTCAAACTGAAAACTCGAATGAATCGAAATTTCAAATGCGTATGCGTCTGAAATCAGTTTAAACGGAGCATGTGTGCATACATGCCTAAAACTGTTCGCCGTGTTTGAGGCGGATGCCGGAAAACATAACCTGAAATTAATCATTATCGCAGTTTCAACATGGAATCAATCGAAGGAAAAGAATTGTACAATTGTTCACTCTCGCCGATAATTACAAATCCATTCGCTGTGCAGTGGTCTCAGGATAATCATTTATCAATCATTACTGAAAAAGGAATTCATGTTTTCGTAAGTTTTTCGTATTTCGAATTGTAAACAAATCGAGATGAAACCTACGAATATCCAAATCAATTCCTAAAATTTCCTTCCTTATGCTTTATATCGCATTTATCGTAGTTTATTTACTGAAATTGATAGTCAAAAATATTGTGGTAGAACTAAATTCAATTCCGGGTTATCCTAACGTGGTCTAAAAAATAGCTCTTATTTTTTGCAGGAACTGGTACCATCTCCAATGACTTATGGCTCTGCCGTGAAATTTTCTCGTTCTTTCATTTACCCTTCAGACGTATTACCCACAGACACCTTTACTCCGCAAGTAAACTCTGTAATATGGAAGTGCAAAAAGGAAGAGATTTACACATTTCTTCTCGAGGAAATCCTTCTTCCCCGAATCAACGGTATATCAGACTTGGTTCCAAAAGTCGTCTCAGTCGCCTGGTCTCCTCAAGGGATGTTACATCCTTGTAGATGTCTGCTTGGAATGATTTCTTCTGCAGGTGCAGTGGATATCCTTCTCAAAGACAACAACGAATGGTTTTCAGCCTGCGATTTACAATCTTACTGGCTAAACAATGTTATTCGAGAATTTCCTGAAAGCAACTCAATGGTGTCGAGTCAGGAATTAAGGTCCCACGTCAGACGCGTGCAAGCAGTAGCGATAACTTGGAGCGATTTACAAACTAGCATGGAGGAACCTTTCTCGTATTTCGTTGTCGCTTATCGGAGTTCCGACCTAATCGTCTGGAGAATTCCAGCCGTGATGGATCATAGCCGGGAAGTAATTCCAACCGTTGCTTTGAGGACAAATTTGAACATCAGTGCAAAGATAGATGTTCTTGAATGGATCAGTATTAGCCACTCACGAAATTTGGTAGTGATGGGATTTCCCAATGGGAAAATTCATGGCTTGATTTTGCAGGTATCAAAAGGGGAACTCATGTCGACAAATATTGAGATTTACACTGAAGAGGATTTGATCAAAGTTTCGAGTATCAAATGTATTCTGAAGTCTGAAGACAAAGTGCGATTGGTTGTTGCGAAAAGCACGTTTCTTTTTGTGATTCACATCGATTTGGATGGGAAGAAACTGAGCCATTATTGCTATGGAGTTCCTGCTTTTTCTATAACAGGTGGGTTGATGGTGAATGAAATTTTATTATTAAATGTGTATTTCAAACCATCTCCATTTTAATTCTTTATTCAAACCGACGTTATAATTTCTAGGCCTCTCAATCATCAGTGAGAATAAAATCTTGATATGCACCCAAGACGGAAGGCTCTCTCGCATAAAAGTAGAAAACCAGAAGATAACAAGCCAAACAATAAGGACCGATTTACCAAAAACTCACGCTCAATTCCTGGGACTCGCAAACTCCGGGAATAAAGTTCTATTCGCGACTCTAACTAGTCCGAATTCAATGTACGATCATCTCGTCGTTCGAGAACCAAGCATCCTACACATTTTCAGCCTTGAAAGTTCGGAATTTGATCCCCTCGAAATTCTAGAAAAAAACGGAACAACATCCTTGTTTAATCACTGGGACTGTTTGTCAGCGATTGGAATGAAGCTTTACAAGGCACTCATTCCTGTCGATTCCATTAAAAAAATCCCACGCAATTACGAGTCTCTGCCTGTCTACAATCTTAGAGTTGTAATGTGGCTTTCGGTTCTATCCAATGTTTTTGAAAATAAAAAGTCCCTATCAGATTTTTCGAACGCCTCTGACGAGTTGGTGGAAATTCGATCTTTGATTTCACTTCATACAGCTTCCGCTTATTTACTTTCAATAGCAGGGAAATCTGAGGTTTCTGCTGAGAAGCGACTCTCTGCCAGATTTTTGAGGACTTATTTAGAAGTTTATATTGCTGGAGAAATCGACGAAGAGGAAACTCTGGCTAGCAGAAAGTCTCAGAGAGCTTTAAAATTCTCGTGTAAACTCGAGCCATCTGGGCCAGAAACTTGTAATTTATGTAAGGAAACAATCACCGACCTTCCTTGGAAAATGGAAAAGTGCCCTTCTGGTCATAAATTGCCAAGATGTGCTGTAACTCTTTTGCAAATTACATCCGTCAGGTACCGATCTTGTCCAATTTGTAAACAGATTTTCCATTCTTGTTTGGATGAGGAATACCCCGAGGGGCCGAAATGTTTATTTTGTGATGAGCCGGTTCTGCTCGATTCTAGAGTTTTTGGATCCGTAGATAGAGATAGAAAAAACTTTTCTCAGAGAAGAGTCTTCAAGTTTCGAGGTTCCGAACAGGAAGAGGGATTGGAAGACGACCAGGATGAAAGGGAAATTAGCAATGGAAAGAAGAGTAAATCTGGTCGAAACGAGGAAGCTTGGTAGACTATTATATTTCTGGACGAGACGGTAATTTGATTTATTTTAGAAATTCATTCCCAAGCATGAGCAGCGATTAAGACAGAATGTTGTTGAATATTAGTATTAGTAGATTCAAGTTTTTTCTAGAATGACATTTAGGCATATGTCTAGAACCTTTTACTTTTCATTAAAAAAATAAATGAAAACATGTTTGTAGGCACAACATTAGGGATTAGACTATACTAACTAAAGATCCCTGAATGATTTTCTGCAATTGGATAGATGAAAAGCAACGTCTTGAAATGGATAAAAAAAATATTCAATTATTGTAATTGATTACGAGAAATATGCTGCTTATATTTGTTACTCTTAGCAGCAATTCTTTCTTCTCTTTGCTTTCTCCTCAACAGGTTCATTTCTTTTTACAAGGATTCATCGTAAAACTATTCAAATTTCTAATCAAGAATATGACAGTTTCCTCCTATTGAATAAGTATAATTTTTTTACTCTTATAACTGTCGACCATTATGAAAAAAAAAATTTTATAAATCATTAAAAACGTATTTATTTGTGAAGCACATTCAGAGACGTTCAAATGAGTACTACGCGCAGACATTTATAAACTTTTCCAAAACTTCTATTTATATTCCAATCAAAAATTGCTATCAGCAGCAAATGCGTACAATAGTTTAGGCTGATTCCTCCTCTCAATTATTACTCAAGCCTTAACTTTCAACATATTTTTAAAGTGTGCGCAAGCTTGCTTCAATGAACAAATCACGTGAATATAACCATAAAGGTCGGAATGGCAAACTCGAGGGATATCATTTTGAAGCCTATAACTTTTCTGGCTTCAACGAAATCAAGACTCGTGGATTCATATAATTCTTGCTTAAATAAATTCAAATGCATACTGTATGGTATAACCTTATCTTGTGTCGTTATAGCTTTTGAGCAAAGAAAATATAAGAGAATTTGGGTCCGTATAAGCTGACTTTAATAAGAATCCAACATGCAAACTTCAATTACTTAAGATTCAGAGTAATAATCTATAATGAACCATGTTTACGATATACTTTACACTATAAGAGACACACCGATACAAAAGTTTTTATTCAAGTTAATGACTCAAATACCTTTGGAGGGGAAAAAGGTGAAAGGTTCTAGACATACCTATTTTTCAACTCTGACTGACTTTACTATTTTCCATAATATAAAAACTAGGCGTTTCAAATGGTAAACAGTAATCGAATTAAAGAAATTTAAACAAATGTATAGTGAAATGAATGAATAAAGCAGAATTATTCTGTAAAATTTTACTTTTATTCATGTAATATTTTGAAGCATGATGAAATCCATTGCGAAATATTCTCTGTGTTATTGAGCAAACTTTTACTGTTGCTTGGGAACCACAAATGTCATGAAATCAAACTCGAACGTCCACTTTTGACATTCACTTTGAGAGAGTAATTTTTCATTTTAAATATTTATTAGTTCTCGCAAGTGTTGTTTATTAATATAAATATCCTTTAATATTTCGAAAGAATGATGAACAATTTCGCAGAAGACATAACGAGGCTGATTCCTAAGCCTCAAGAAAAAATTGTGCAAAGCCCAAGGTGGAATATTCACAATTTGCAAAATATAGAAATTGAAGTGATAAATATATTATATTAAATTAAGCTAAAATTATGTTTCAACAGGTATCAATCTAAGCACCAAAAAAGAATTCGATGTGAAATAGCCAGTGCAAAAAATTCTCATCGAACTTTGGGTTTGCCGAGTGTTCCCTTGAATCCTCCCTCGCAATTCCTAAAAAAAAAAAGTCGATTGATTCCTCAAAAACATGTTGAGCATGTGCATTATCGACGCCCAGGTTATCAGCATAAGCTTCCAGAATGGAAACCGGAGAGAGTAATTCCAAAACCTGAGCTAGAGGAATTGCCACAAGATCCGATAACTCTGGGGCGAATTAATTTTAGAAAAGAAAATATTTTGAATGTGAAAAATCTCAACCGCCGGAACCTGTGCCGAGAATTGTGGATTCTCGATTTGGATATGTACAGGACTTGAGGAAATGTGGTTTAATGCCTGTGTACATCACCAAAAAGGTATTTTTTTCTATTTATTATTCAGGTTTTAAAAATATTGTTCAACTAATAATTTCAAGTTATGAATAATTTTCAAATTCGCGATTGCCAAACATTTCTATTCTGATATTTCAACCATCCAAAATCTGCTGGATTTTGCTGATTTCGGAAATACGTATGAGACCTTTTCGATTTTTAAAGATTTCCATATTTAGCAATTTATATATTGAATGTTTTCGCACGATCATCATTTTTTGATTAAATAATAAATCTTGAGAGTTTTAATTGAATGTGATTATTATTATATTATTCCAATCCAAAACCTATTGTAAATAACTGTACGGTTTCAAAAAACATTGCCTTATTGAGATTATATTCAACCAAAAAAGCATATTTAAATAGATATGGATAAAAATGGCCTTCTTCTCATTTTCCACAGTATTTTGCGAAAATTGTACCAAAATCAAAACAAGTACCAAAAGTAAAGCAGGTGAGATAGTCGAGATATGAATTCATTATCATTTTTCAAATGAAATGATGAATCTTTAGAGTCTTTATCGTTTTGGGGACCGAATTCTTGTGTGCTTTCAATTACAAACTTTTGGATTCATAATTTTTTAACCAGGCGTTTTGTGATTTGACTAGTTTCTAAAAGCTTTCTAATGTCTACACATAATATTTGATGGATTGCAAATTTTCTTCAAATTTCTGTTTCAAATGTATGTACGTCGCAAGAAAATATTCGTTCTATTGAGGAGCATACTTGAATGGATATAGAAACAAAATTGCCTCATCCTCATTTTTCTACAGTATTTCGGAAAAAATCCACCGAAATCAAAACAAGTACTGAAAGTCAAGCAAGTAAAGGAGTGGAGGCAACGATCGGAATCTAGAAGGGAAAATTCGGATATTAAAGAAAAACCAAATCTACCTCAAGGTCGTTATGTCACAGAAGATGAAAGAGCTGAATTGCTTTACGTAAGTTAATTTATACTTTTTAAAACCATTTTGTAATTTGAAAATTCGTACTTTTCTAATTGATTCATTTGTAGAAATTGAGGACTTTTTTAAATTGGAAATTCTTTATTTGAAAAAAGTACCCTAGATTTCAAATCATAAACTGGGAGCTCGATTGTATCAAGTCCATCTGTAGAATTTCCAATTTAAACAAATTTTGAATTCTCCAAGTGTTCGGCAAAGTATTCTGCATTTGAAGAGGTTATTCCAGCGTTTCGTATAAAAATGTATAAAATCTAAATAAAGATTCTATTCTGTTGACGTAATTTTTAAATTTTTCTTGATTGGAGATTAATGCCCAATGCTTTGCGAATGATGATAGGGCATGAAAAAAAACTGGGAAGAGAAGATGAATCAGTTTCAACGCCTGCCGTTTCTCACGGATACGATTCCGAAGGTCAAGAGGAAAGTAAAATTGGAAAATGACCTAAAGCAACTCGAGAAAGACATAGAATTCATAGAACGTCATCCCTACATTTACGTTTACGACGATGAATAGTGTATACATATTATAAGACGCACTTTTACACTGTTACGAACCAATAAAATTATATCCATTCAATATAAATAATTCGTGCTCTGTTCAAACTCTCATAATTAAAAATTACCAAACTTTCCAAGATGTATATAATCTATACTACTCAGGCATTACCTTGTATACGAATTCATTTTCTAACTTTTTATAATAATTTTACATATACATTTTTCAAATAGACCAACTTGAAACAACTTTATAAGGAAATAATTTTTTATTTAAAAAAAAATTCAATGAAAATCAATGGATAGAATCCTTTATTTTTTGCTACAGATTTTATAATAATTGCCAAAAGAATATTTTCAATTGTCGTAATCACGATAATCATCAGAAACGCATGCTGCAATCGGTGGACAAGGAGCTCTAATGCATTGGACTTGTTGCAATTGACAAGATTGACCCGCTGAACATTTTGGATTGCACAATGCTCCGTGTCCTGCCCCTAATTTTTCCAGGTCGCCTAGGCAAGATTCATTGTCTGGAAAAACATTTTCTTCAATAAATAAAAAAGTCAGTCTGTTAATTACCGATGATAAAATTCTATAAAAATAACAGATCCACGGATTGGAAAAACCTTAATCATTGGTATAAAATAAGAAACTCGTAGGAATAAATAAACTCTTACATTCCACGCATTTTCCAATGTGGCAACAGCCGGTACAACATTCAGAACTTTGAATGCACTGCAATAAAAATACGTAAATGTAATGGAAAGGACGACAGAAACACTAGTTAAAATTAAACTTGCGAAAGTAGTTTCTTACATCCCTGGTGGATTTAATACAACTTATTGTACTTGATGCTGCCTTTATAGGAATGATTGTAGTAATTAAAATCAAGCAAAGAGTCGAGGTAATCCAACTAGTCATTCTGAAAAGAATCAAAATTTCTTACTTATAAATATTTTTTATCTACAACACTACTCGAAATACAACTTGATTACGAAAGAGTTTTTTAAAAATTTAATATTCTCTCCACACCAATAATATAATTTCCTACGCGATAATTACGTTTAATTTCTTTCGTAATCTGGCAACTCGCTCATATGGGATGGGAATAAAGTAGTTGGGTGGAGTATAGTGCTGATAATCTTTAAAAAAAAAGAATGAAATATATTACAATAGGAAATAAGACAAAATTCTAATTTTACTTGCGTGATTTCTTCGAAGAAAATAATGTTTTGGATAGAAACTCTCGGTGCTACAGGAGTGAAGTAGTAAACACCTGAACTGAAACTGGCAGTCTCCAGTATTGTTCCCCATAAAATATACGCAATACTCCACTCTCGTCACATGGTTCACTTTCATTCACACATCGTCAGTACAAGTCCAGAGTGTATGTAAGCACTTGAACAGCCACGCACAACAATTTACTCAGGGCGGATGGAAAGATTTTTTCAATCTTTTTAATACTGTATTAAATATTAAAGATTCGTAAGAGATTATTCTAGAAATAAAACAAAGAACGATTATTCATAAACGTATTTTAATTTTTCCAGAAAGGAATTAATTCAAGATGGGTCGAATGAAATTATGTTGAACCGACCAACATTTTGTTAAATCGGAAAGCTAATTTAATTCTCTGAACTTTTGTACTATAAATTATAATCTAGAATGAAGTGAAAGAAGATTGTAAGAATAAGAGTTATTTTGGACGTGAAAGGGGAAGAAAAAACCTGAATTCAAAACACTAGAAATTGCAATAAGACGATTTTTTTAAATACATGGTTCTCCAAGATCTACCTACTTTCGTTTATTCACATGCGCAATGTAACCGCAAATAGTTTGATCGAACAAAGTCGCCATAGATTTAATGAAGGTAACGATTATAGTGTTTCCTACCAGTTTCTCTATATTTACGTAAAAGAGTATATCGAGTTTCATTTGTGGGTTTGTGCACTTACTATATATGTCCTACTATAATTTACCCCACTCTATTTTATTTTTATTCAAAAATTAAAAACTGATAGTTAGAAAGCACTTGAAAAGAGGATAAAAATGCTTCTATTGCTCGAAA
>WSXT02034628.1:0-13582 GCA_011762715.2 Neuroterus valhalla
CCGATTACGAGACACAAATACCCGAGCGCGAAGCGCGAGGTTTGGAACAAACGAGCGCGAAGCGCGAGTCAAATATACTATCGAGCGCGAAGCGCGAGATCCTACGGACGCACGCCCTAGGCGTGCTGATACTTGCTAGCGAATGTGCCCGCGAAGCGGGCAGATTTTTTTCCATTGTTTTTGTTGATCTACCATTTCTTTCGATAATTTTTATTCAAAACTTACACGCTTCTATAATCATACCCGGGAAGTTTATGAAAGCAGACTCCTGGATCTGGACAAGCTTTACTTGAGTACCCAGATACTGAACAAAACTGTCCACTCCTTGATTTCTTTGGGCTGAAATGCATTCATCCAGCATCCATTATGATATAAAGATTTGTTTTTTATTATGAGAGTTTTATTATCACAGGAACTTCATTTGTTTTCCTCTCACCGCCTCAATTCGCCGTAATCCAGCACTGTGGTAAGGCATCTTTCTTGATGAAAAATTTATCTTCCTTTGGTAAAAATGAACTTTTTTGTTGAAAAGTGAGTTTGTCAGTTTGAAAATTCAACTTTCATATTTTGAAATTCAATTGGATATAATTTAATTTTTCTAATCTAAGTCTAACTACAAAAATTTAGTTGTCTTCTTGAAAATTAGTCCTTCTGGTTGTATATTATTCTTATTTCTTTGAGAATTGTACTGGTTGTCTGAAAATACATCTTTGTACGTCAAAAATAGGAGGACTGGTTTGAGAATTTATCCCTTTTGTTATTGATGTGATCATCTTGTTAAAGAATGAATTTGTTTGGGAGTTATATTTTTGAAAGAAAATTGGAGTATTTTCCTATTTGCCTCCAAACGCATCTTAAGCCATCAAAAATTGAACCACAGGTTTGAAAATTCAACTATCATGGTAAAAATCCAAGTCTTTTGTTGGAAGTTCACCTATTTTGTGAAAGTCATCTTTTTCAGTCGAAGATGTACCTTCCTTGGTTGGAAACGCATCTTTGTACGTCAAAAATCGAACTAGCCTTGTTCAAATTTCAATTATTTCGTTTGGCATTCAAATTAATTTTGAGTTTCATTACCTTATTGAAAAATTCTTTGTTTTTGTTCATGTTTTATTGTATCCAAATCTGACTATTTGGTTAAAAATGCAGATTTGTATCTTAAAATTTGGTAAGATGATTGGTATGTTAAAAACTGGTTCAAACATAAAATAATGTTTAAAATGTAATTATTTGAATGAAAATTTGACAATTTTGTTGCGGTTATTTTGATCAGTCGAAAGTTTTTCTTCCTTGGTAGAAAAAGAAAATTTTAGTTAACAATTGGAGTGTTCTCATAAAAAATTAATCTTCTTGACTCATAAATTTAAATAAAAAATGCCCCAAAGTGTCCGAACAGTTTATGGACGGGCTCTAAGGAGATAATAATGAAACATTTTCTTTGGGCCCCAAAACTATTCTGTTCTTCCACGCAAGAAATGAAGGACATTTGGCAGTCCGTCACGTAACCATTTGTTGAATAGTATTATAATTGGTTGGTTTATATCAAGAGGATGTAAACATTCTGTACTAGCTAGGGCTCTGAGTCCCTGTTCTCAGTGACATTCCGAATTTGAATTAAATTAAATTGCACTGGTTCAGCTAACAAAAAAAAACTCAAATTGGCCATACAGATGTGCGCTTACATACTTTGAAACATTTTTCAGAATGTTAACAAAATACTGACTTTTTATTCATTCTAAAGCTGCAAAATATAAACCGTGTAATTGTTTACGTAACAGACTTGCACTTGCCTTTAAACGTGATCAAAGCGCGCCATAGATGGTACTAGTTTCTAATAATTTGCTGGTGGCTATAGTCGAGAATTTTATTCAAGAGGGAGAAGAGATTCTGAAGAGTGAACATGATTGGATCTTGGCAAACCCCCAACTTCCAATATTTTTGCAAGCTGTCAATCAGGGTGCTTCGTTGCAGAGGGTCCTGTAAACCTGTTACCGATGACGTCGCTATTGATTTAGTGATTTCTCGCGAGGGACAATCTCTCTTCAGATGGACCCCTTTTCCAACCACCTCTGCTTCAAGGGACATTGCCCTTCCAGTCAATAAGTCCATGTATCGTGTATCACAGGAGTTTCCAGTTGTTTTCTAGAAAAAAAATTTTCCGAACATTCTAAGTTTGAGTTTTCGAAGATTAGAGGTTATCGATTCTCTTATGACTTCGGCTACTTAAGGTAAAAGCACTACACGTAAAAGAAAAGAATTGTGTATTTGATTGAAAACCTGATGAAAACTACTGAACTTCCTGGTACTTATATGGAGAACAAATCAATTTCGCATATTATACAAGGAGAGGTCAGGAACTCTGATCATCATCACTTGTTATCAGTACCAAAACTCAAGTAAAATTTACTTGCGGATTTGTAGATTTTACCCATCCAGTCGCTAATATACGCAGTACTCCATTGCTGCAATTACGAATCATTATGCCGGTTCAAGAGATTATATAAACAACTTTAACATATTCTAACGGTTCAGAGTATAGACCTCAGTTTATAATCGGCACTGTACACTGTGAAAAAATATTGATATAAATGGTATTTGTAAGTTTCGACGCTTCTATAACAATTAAAATTTTGCACGCAATGAGGTGGAGGGGAGATTCAAACGGATGAACTTGAGCTCGCAAGTCGGAGGTCTTAACCACTACACTATAATAACAGTAATGATTTTTACTACAATCTCGAAATGCATTTATAACCAAGTTTGCGACCACCAAAGAAACTTTGCGTTGTTGAAAAAGTCACATTTCCTATTAATTTTCTTCAACTTTCGTCTGTACGTGATCTGTGAATACTTCGAACTGTGGACAAATGTGTGATTAATTGATAAACTCCTCAAGTGCTTAGTGGGAGTATTAGTTGATGTGGCGACTGGCACAGACTTTTCAAAAATAAATTTTTTTTTTGAGGTTATGTAATCCGTCGATCACGCCATGGATAAATCCGTTAGTGCTTCCCGCAGAGAGGTTGCGTTGTAGAAAATCGGATCAGTAAAATCTACTGATCCTCCTCTAATATTCCCTGAAATGATGATGTTAATTCTACCGTTGATTCATTCTTGCATTAACGAAAAGTAGTTTTTCTTGTTACCTCCACACAAACAACTTTAGTTTTTTTGATAAGTAAATATCGAATTCATTTTTCTGCGTGTGCCAACAATCGGATACCTTACCTTATGTATTTGGTAGAGAAAATATAGCTTAGTTTGGTTCCAAAATTACCTGAAATTTTCTTCTAGTTGGAAAAAACCCTGGCCTTATTTTCATTACAGGCTACTTATTTATTCTATTCTTGAGAATGTCATTCCAGATACAGAATCAAAGAAGTTATGTGCTTCACACGGATTCTCCCAAAAAAGGGTTCCATGCGTGTATTCCTGATTTAAATATAATTTTTTTACTTTTCGAGTCCATTTTGTCCTGCCAACTATCGAAATAGGATCCCAAAATCTTTTTTCGCAAACAAAAATTATGACATTTCATCAAGTTCACAATGGACTCTAAGGATTTTGATTTGAGTACTGATTCTCTGTTGTTCTCATTTTCCGAATATCTTGGAAATGCATGAATTGAACTTTCGTGTGTATGGAAGTATGTATCTCTTTTTAAGTTACTAGAATTGAACATAATTGAATGACAGTTTCTTAACTCGTCTTCAAGAAATATGATGACAATTTGGATTACTTGTTTTAGACTTTTCTATGATAAATAACTTTTATTCAATTTACTCATTGTATTTTGTAGTTGGCACACTGTATGACGAATGCTCATCGAAAAATCTGAAAAAAGTATACCGAAACTATCATATTCCTATAAAATTATCATAAAAATAGTCATTCAATTAAGTATGCAATGATGATAACGTGAAAAAGGATAATTCTATATTAAATATAAGACTTCTTAATAAAACCCGATTACCAGTTTAATTTGAGAGAACCCTCGATATCGTCTCGTATCAAAGTCGAGAGTCGATACAATATCGATACAAGACTGACTTGTGAATCTTAATCTTGAAACTTTTCTGAGTTTTACTCGACGATACATCTACTATTACGAAATAAGTTATGCAATTAAAATTCATTCAGGAATAATTTATTATCATTTCGCACATATATCTCTCTATCTCGCTTGCTCGCATACTATTGATTTGCAAATAAAGGGGAGAAGAAGTACGAAAACATGAATCTAACAGAATAGTTGTTTGAAATCCCAACATTTAGGGGTTCATTATTGATTTGTTTGTAAATTGTTCGGTTCTGCTTGTACAGTGAAAGATATGATTTTTCAAAGTTTATTCATCTAGATAATCGATATAATAATGTTTATAAGATACTGAAAAAAGAGATCATCGAGACGAAAATTTCTTGCTTCGAGATCGAGACGAGAGTATAATTATCGATTTCTTACAAGTTCGATATCAAGAGTTGAGTAATTCTCGTATTAGCTCGCTCTTCGGAACACAAAGAAACATGTGGTATCCCCCCCCCCCTCACCCACCCCCTTGTTTTACACTAACCTATTTTTGTTCGTCTATTCGAAAATGTGAAAACTCGTTCTCGCTCGATTGTCAAAAAAGCAGTATTTATACCTCAAACAGAAACGGTCGTTTGCGCTTTGTCTAAAGTTGGGCACCGAGGCGAAACCAAGGTGCTCAACTGCATACGTGGCGTGGAGGCGCCTTCTTCCGCTCTCGGTGCACAATGTATAATTTTCCACCTTCAAAATGAATTACTCTGAGCAGAAATTGAAAAGTGATCTTTTCAAAGTTTTTTTTCTACTAAGGAGATATCATCAATCGATAATGATTCCGAAAATCTATGAGATAAATTTTAATGACGGTATATTCAATTTATTTTTTGTGTGCGATAAGAAGGTTTTGAAAGCTCATTCACTATATTTGTATGAGAAAAAGTTGACATAGATGGAAAAAATAGTATATTCTGCAGCTAGAGAAGGAGACAGGCGTTTTTTGTCGAGCGCGGTATTTTCAGAACGATTCGTAGGGCACCGGGCGCCGAAGGCGTTCCAGAGGTCGCAGACGAGTTCTGAAAAATCGCGCGAGATGAAAAATGCCTCACTCTCGTAGTGTACACGAGAACTTTCGACATAACATGTTTGGAATCCGGAAGCTTTTGAGTTTTCTGAAGTGATGCCTGAGGAAAACGCACGTAGGTTCAGGCGTAGGACGGGTCCAGGGCTGTGCTCTACCAGGGGTAGAGGGGGCGGAGCCCCCTATAAAGGATTCGGGGGTCGAAGCCGTCCGTAAGTCAAAAACACAAATGTAAAAGTAAAACAATTGAGCGTCCAGATAGCATAACCGCCTTAGCGCGTGAACCCAGTCAGCCCAGCAGGCGAGAGAGGGGATAATGCGTTGCCAAGATCCGAGTTGATTGGACAAATAATCTTAGAACTAAGTTTTGTCCATTCAACTTGGTTCGTAGCAACGCGTTATCCCCTCTCTTGCCTATCAGACTAACTCAGTTCGCGCGCTAAGGTCGTTATGCTATCCGGACGCTCAATTTAAAAATGCCATTCCACCGGTTTAGTGCAATAACGGTATGATTGCATTTTTAGAATACACTTGATATTCATTTTTTTCTCATGAAGATTTGTTAGGGTTCGTTGTGTGCCCTGAGGGTTTACATTTTTCTCGTACCTCTCCGCTGTTCCTTTACAAACCCTCAGTGTTAGGGAGTACCTACAGCTTAAGGGAAGGATTCAACAGATTTGGCCAAAAATAGGGAAATGTTTAACATTTGATTTAAAAATATGAGAAGACACACAATACTAGAATATTTATATATTTAATCGCCAATTATTCCAGAATACGTAAAAATATCTTCCCTAGAAGAAATTTCCCTAGAATGAGCATTTAATAAATTGAATCACTCTAAGAATTACTGGCATTTTCTTAAGTTCTATGGTTCATTTCTAAGATCCGTATCAATAGTATACTTCCCAATCGTTCAGATATTTTCGGATTTTTCCCGTTAGTTTTTTTTTTCTAGCTCAATCTTGAGGCAAAAGAGTCGCAAAAATTGAAAAAGTGCCAATACTCACAAAAATTCGAAAACAATGATTATATTATCATTTTATAATCATTCTGAAGCAAAGTTATTATTCGGAATTTTGAGACATGGAGAGTTCTCGAATTCCCTTGATAATAGAGCAAAATACAATGAAAATCTACCTTGAAAATGAGTCCATGACATTCTTAAAATGTTCATCATTTCATGAGCTATTCACATTTTTCTAAATAATCATAGTTTGACATTTCTTTGCAATGTCCTTTTCAAAATTCATATTTTTCCTAAAAATTAAATTTATTCAACGTATAATTTTCATAACTTTCACCACATAATAAGAAGAAAAAATATTATAGTGATATTGAGAAAATTTCGATATGAGGAGGCTTTTGTAAAGGAAAAAAGAAAAGAATAACACTTCATGGGAGATCACTTTGTTTCGCTCACGTTTTCGATTTTTCAAGCTTCTTCTCAGCTCCAGACAAAAAGAAAAAAAGTTGATAAAAAAATTAACCGGTAGTTAAAGTGAGGCAAGGAGCGATTCATTACGTGCTTGACCCAGGTGGCATGAGTGAACGACCACTTCTCACTTTGATCCCTTCCCAGCATCAAGTTTTACTGGTATAATCATATGAACTTCAGTTTGCACTTTAAAGTGATTGGAGAGCGTGAAAAAGGGCATTTTTTTCGAAAACCAATAATTTTGGTGTATTTCAAACAATTATTTAACTCAATAACTTTTGGAAGAATATATTTGAATGTTTTTGTCCGAGAGTTGTAAATTCATAATTCAAAACAATCGAAAAAGCGATCAATCCATACGATTTTTGCCTTGAATAACCAGGAAAAATCTGTTCTTGCACGGATTTGAACCAGAAAAGCCATTAAACATGAGTGGAGCGTTGTAAAAATTGCGCAACCGCGGGTATAAAGAACGTTAGAAAGAATCTGCCTCTTCTCGTATTTTGAGAGAGGGTGCCGCTATAAGTAAGTGGAGCGTTAAACCAATTACATCATCGAGGCTTGGAGAACAAGGAAAAATCCACCTTAGCCCGGATTCGAACCATGAACGCCTCTATGCCTAAGCGGAGCCTGATGCCAATTACGCCACCGAGACTTTGAAGTACGTGGAAAAATTTGGCCCATGCCGGATTCGAATCTGGAAGGCTAATATACGTACGTGGAGCGTTATACCAATATTAACACTTATCCTGTTGGCGTACTTGGTATAACGCCTAACTCGTGTATATTAGCGTGCCCGATTCAGATCCACGTTAAAGCCGTGTTTTCTCTCATACTCCAAAAATAGTCCGGCTAAAAAATTCGTTATGTTGTCTGTTCTAATTACTAGTTAATAATTAAATAACAAACTTATATCGCAAAAATCATCTCCTAGTCTTAAGATCGAAAATAGTACGAAGTTGCTAATGGAATAGTGCGAGTATTCAGTAAAATTGATATCGATTTAATAAGTCGATCAGATTTTCCTTACTAATAAGGTTATTACTGATTTTTCAATAGTAAGTTTTCTTTTAAAAATAAATTCGATGAGCTATTGATTAAGCGAGCATTTCTACTGTCTATCAGTAGATTAGTAGAAAACTACTTATGCATAATAGAATTGTTTCTCTGAAATCTAAGTAAGTCCGAAGGCAATAACTGATTTGATTTCGTGTATTTTGGACCTAATATTGGTTATTATCGGTTGAAAATTTGGTTAGAAACTGAAAACTTACGGAAAAAAAGCGAAATCCATCTCCTAATTTGTAGAAATTTTGACAAATGTAAATTATTGACCTCTACGTTCAGATGAAAAAACTTTATTCATGTTTGCATTCATTCCGAATCTATAGTAAACATCAGTATCCAAAATTGTTCGTTTTAGGATTCACTCTTTTTCTCATGCACAATTTCTCTTCATACATCCCTATACTTGCATACATCTCTTTCTTCTTATACATCCATGCATTTTTTCATACATACTTTTTTACTTCTTTGACTTCTTATATTCCTCCTACCAAAGTTCTTATTCACATATCCTTTTCATTCCTTCTTTGGTCTGCCTCTGGGTACGCTACCATTCATACTGCATTCATACACTTGCTTCGTTAATTGTTCCTCATCCGTTCTCTCAACGTGACCAAACCATCTCAGGACATTTCTTCCACTCTTGTCAAAACGCCCTACTTAATATCAAACCAATCAGCCAACCAGTCCCTCCATAGTCTTTCAAGACTTCACATAATTCAGCTTTATCCACCTTGTGAGAAGCTTTTCCAGATCAACAAATGCACATAAGACTTTATTTTCTACTATCAAGTCTTCCTCTGTAATCTATTTCAAGCTGAATATCTGAGTCGTACATGATTCCTCTGGCATGAATTCACATTTAACCTCCTAGATCCTCCCCTGTGTTATACCTGTGACCTAATTATTAAGTATTTTCATAAATGTTTTGCCTCCAGTACTTAGTAGGCTAATCGCTTTTTAATTATAACAGTCACCTTGATCACCTTTTCCCTTGTAGATTGGGACGAAAATCGCATTTATCCAATCATTTGGAACTTCGCTGTTCACAGCAGACATATTCATAAATTTACACCGTCACGAAAACGAATCTCTGCCACTGCTCTTATGCATTTCAAACGTAATACCCTCCACACCAGCAGTCTTGCCTTTCTTTAGTTAATTGCGGAAATAATGTCGTCGGCACCGAATCCGTTTTCGTCACCTAAATCGGGATTATCTGACATATCCATGTTTGTGTCACAGTTAATATGCTCCATCCTCGCAGAGATGTCCAACGCGTGAGCAACGGTGTGAAAAATTGTCACTCGTCAATCCCCTCTCTCACCACCTCCGATGCGTTCATGCGGTGATCGCAATGTGGAAAGGGGACCCTTGGCGCCCAGGCTGTGTGCACAGTGCGCGCGAATAGGCGTGGTCAAGCGTAGTCAGACGAAGCCCGTGGCGGACCGACGAGAGAATTCTTGATGAAGCGGTAGGAGAAGGAAAAGAAAGGAAAAGCGCGCAAACTTTGCGTTGGACATCCATAGCTTCACCTCCATACAGCTTCTTCAAAAAATTCCTCATGCAAACCTTATTTTTGTCCGAATCCCATACTATCTTACCATCAGCATTTCTGATTTCGACTACGTCAGTGCCAGTATTTCCTTTCCTAGTCTTCTCAACCCGTTTCCAAAATAGTTTCTCATTTCCTTCCAAATCATTTTCCATCTTCGTATCTCCTTCTTTTTCTTTCCTTTTTTACCAAGCATCGCCAGACTTCCTTCCTACAGTAGCAGTACCAGGTACTTCCTAATCACCCCCGAAGAGGCCATCTCGCAGAATTATCCATGCACCCTTCATATTTTTGTTGCATATATCTGTCTTCTATTCTACTTTATTATGCCCTGAATATTAATTCAGCTTCCCACGACATACTATTCGTACTTCTGATTCATGCGCTGACATGGAGAGGAAGCTAAAGGAAGGAGTGGTTGGTGGAGTAAGGGGGGCAAGGTTTAGAATTAGGTCACTTGCATATGCAGATCACATAGTTTTGTTGGCAAAAAGCGAGGAGGCCTTGAAGGAGATCATGAAGAGGTTAAAAAGATACCTGGACAGTACTCGGTTTGAGTTCAACGCGGAAAATTCCAAGGTCATGGTGTTCAAGAGACGGGGTCGAAGGGATAAGGGAGTCGATGGGAAGTAGAAGGGGGCGGCTGTGCAGGAGGTGAAAGAGTTCATGTACCCGGGCTTCTCATTCGGGAGGAATGGGGAAGTGAATGGTCATATAAAAGTGGGAGTTGGGAGGGCGAATATGTGATAAGGAAGGTGTGGGGATTGGGAAAGAGGCTGTTGTCAGATGACTTTGAAAGGAGGATGAAGCTGTTTGACTTGCTTGTGATGAGTGCGCTACTATATGGAGTAGAGGGGCTGGGGTGGAAGGAAAGTGAGGAGGTTAATAGGGTACAGGGGAGGTACGTCAAATGGACAATGGAGTTGGACAGAAGCGCACCTAGTTGTATCGTTAGCAGGGAGACGGGGAAAACGAGTTCAGGGATACTGACAGGTAGCTGAGCGTTTAAGTATGATCAAAAATCATTGGAAGAGAGGGGAAGTAGGATAGTGAGGGAGTGTTGGTGGGAGAAAGCGAGCAGGAGAGGAGATGGAAAGATGGAGAGTGAGGAAGAAATGCATTTTCGGAGAAATGGACTGCATGCGGATGAAGTGAGTAGAAGTCACGAGGAAGGAAGAAAGTTGTTAGAGATTGTTGGGAGGAACGGCATGTAAAGAGAGAAGGCAGAAGAATAGGAGAGGGTAAGAGGATCAAAGTATAATGAGCAATATGGGTGGATTATACCAGCGGAGAGAGCGCGATATTAGTATGAGAAAGTAGAGAGAAGAAGCCATGAGATAATAGCGAGAATGAGATGTGGAAGCATAGATGGCGCTGATAGGTTCTGGCTACGGAGGAGAAGAGAATGTGCGAGTTGTGTGGAAACGGGTATGAAAAGGTGGAACAATGGGTGAAGAATGCGAGGAGGTAATTCTGCATGAAAGAGGGGAGAGAAGAACGATTGCATGGGTGAAGGGGGTGCTGGATAAGATGGAGAGGAAGCGATGGAAGAAGGGTAAGGAAGGGAGATAGATGTGTAAGGAGGAGAGGAAGTAGATGTAGGATCAATGTAAATAATGTAAATAGTAGATAAGGAATAGCAAATTAGTCAATAGGTACGAACCGCGGAGGGAGAGTTTGACAATGCGAGGCTGGCGAAATGCAGGAAAATGCGTGCAAGGCGAAGCAAGGAAGGCGTGGCAATGCGAGAGAGTGAGAGATTATAGTAATAAGGAACGTTGTATAATGTGTAGAAGGATGTTAGGAATAAGTACTCAATATAAAAAAAAAAAATTTGTGAAACATGGTAATGTAAGCAAGTCAATTTTTCAAGGCCAATAGGCTGAAGAATAAACGTTCAACTATCTTTCTATTTCTGGTTTCTGCAGATTCTCTATCCTAACTCGCGTCTGCTATGATTTAGTAATGAATCATTTTCTCCTCAATCCTTGACCTAAGTTCATTCTTGGACTTATCAATTTATCCCGATTACCGCTCGTTTTCGGGTCTCCGAAATGACCAAGTACTCTGTCAGTACCTTCTCGTTGTACACCAACTTAGCTGTTCATCGCGCAGGTACCGTAAAGTTTACTGTGAAAGAGTTATTTTCTAATGAAGATAAGTAGAGTGCATGCCGAAGCATTCGATAAGTGATTATCCGTAGAAGAGAACTGATTTTTCATATAGTATAATTTACACTAAACTTATCATTAAGAACAGTTGTAAGATATCCTTTGATAACTGAATTGACATCGATTTCACTACGAATTCTTAGTTTGCTACAATAGATTCGAACAACTGATTCGGAGCAAAATTCTTACTACTTTTAGTATTATGAAACTTTTTCGCACTTAGGTATCAGGTTAAGAACAATTTATAATATGAACAAGTAGTTTTCTAACACATGAGTAGAAATGCTTATTCAATAAGTTGATAAGTGACTCTCATTTTTGTGGAAAATTGGAATTTCCTACACTCCAATAGCTATTAGCCTTAGTAGTAAGAAAAATATTCTTCCTAATTGAATTAATTGAGAAACTTCTTACCGTATATTGAGTGAGCCAAATTTTTACTAAGGATAAGTAGTTTGCTGATAAAGATTAGTAAAGCATATGATCAGAGACCTTATCTTTAGTAAAAAACTAATAATTAATATCAAAAACAGACACAAATACCATTTATCGTTACTAACTTCTGTAGTAAGCAAATTAGTAGAATGCCCTTTGATGATTGAATTAACATCGATTTGACCATGAATAAATAGATACCTTTCAATGATTAGTTGAAGTGACTAAAAAATGTTTGAAAAGTGACTCTATCTTTGGAAAAGAACTGATCATTCATATACTATTATAGTTACTAACGTCCATATAAGACTTGGTTCTACTTTATTAGTATTTTTCACCAATTTAGATTCACAAAGTAATGTATATGACATAAACTAGCAAATAAAATCAGAAAGGAAAGAGCATAGATTTTCCTAGCTGAAATTCTCCCTATATGGGGACACTGAATACATGAAATCGATGATCTGGAATAATATGATGTACAGATTTTTCGATAATGATCTTTCACTAGACTTTTGCCGGCGCCAAATGTCTTCAGCGGTAACGGGAAATAGGTACATTTCGAACCCGTTTTCCGTTCCTGGTCAATCATTTGTCATTCTTGCTGACAAGATATTCTCGTTTTCCGAATCAGTTCATGAGAATATTAGACCGTAAGGTCAGCAAGTATAATATCGGACGTTCGTGCAGAAATATTGGGTAATCGATTCCATTAGATGTAGCAAATTCGACATGGGTCAATGGTCTAGAAAAATGAAGTAGAAGTCAGCAAATCGGGAATGTTTCAACTCTTTTTTCTCTACTTTGATTTCATAAACGATTGATTATTTGAATTCGCGGTAGTGATTCGCCAACTTTTGAAAGTGTATTTTCTCCAAAGACCAGAAGTTATTGGTATACAGTAGTTAGTATTAGATATCTCAGCCAATTATTCTTCATCGATTTGCATGAAAACGTTCGGATTCATACTCTGAAAAAAAAACTTTTATGCAAAAAATTTGGTAACTTTTTGAGGACTAAAATGAGCAAATTCAGTTGAAATAAAGATTGCATCATTCCCGGTATTTTGATCGATCTGTAGTCTACAATATCCAATTGGTTTCTGTAGAAATTTTATGATAAATTGATGCCAAGAAATTTATTAGAGATTTTCGGGCTGCGACAGTTCTGAGAATTGCAGATTAGAACTTGAATTTTGGACATTAACAGGAAATTAGATTTTGTTTTTTTTTTCTTCAAATTTCATTATCCTTGAATATTAATTAAGATACAACCAACTGTCGGTAACTCAACTATCTTTTCCATCAATTCAAATTTTCGCAATGCGCTTTTATATTCCAAATTAACTACTAGAGTGAAAAAGAGGTGATAGGTGGAGTGATTAAAGAGATCAGCGACAAAAAAATTGTTGTAGCTTTTGAGAATATGGTAGCGTGGGAGTGCAATGCGACCGTACGTCGCACCATCCCCGAACGGTATCTCGAGAACCGCTAGTCTCTTGCAGTTCTTATCAAAAAACAGCATACATTATCAGCATGGAACAGATTTATCAATTTTTAATATTTATTTATTTTATCGTAAGAGAGGGAGGATATACAGGGTGAGAAAAGAGACAAACGAAAAGAAAATTGTCATAGCCCCCAAGATTTTGTAGAGTGGGAGAACAGAGCGACACCGCCCCACCGTACAGTGGCTCAAAATTGGCCATTTCAGGTTTGTGAATTTCTAACTTGAGAAAAAATGCTGAAATAAGCTCACTATCGACCAGAATTATTGCAACTACTCTCAAAGAACAGAAATAATTCTATTAATA
>WSXT02034639.1:3412-13581 GCA_011762715.2 Neuroterus valhalla
GAGAATTCACATATTTCGTGAACATTTTTTTTATGTTCAACTATTAGTGGAGAATTTTTATTCATGGAATGGAAATTGAACATTTGGCGGAAATTTCGAGAAGTTGAAATTATTTGAATTTTTTCTTCTTCTCGAATGGCATATCTTGTTTGATATGCCATTGAACTTGTTTATAACAAATAATTGGTAAAGCCATAAAATGACTGATATATTCCGACATTTGAAGGTGAATACATTCCCTTTTCTCGCATTTAGAGATTAAAGAAGGAACAAAGCTCTACGTCTTCGTATGTACGAAAAAGGGGAAGGGGTTGAAAGTTCATCTTCTTCTGCATTCTTTCTCCTTTTCTCCTTTCTTTCTTTTTTATTACCTTTTTCCTTCAAGGAAAGACGATGTTTTGTGCCAGTAGCTTGGTTGGGTGGAGGACTAGCCGCATTTTTCAACACGTACGAAGGCGGGTTTTTAGAGTAGGGATGAGACCGAATGTCTTGAAACCTTTCCTCGAGATTATAAAAAAATCCATAGTCTTGATAGAATTTCAAGCTTTGAAGTAATATTTCATAAAGGTAGAATATTTCATTAAACAATCGTTCCGGAAATCGATCCTTTGACCAAGAAATAATCTTTCTTGATCGTAGAAAATCAATCTTTTTCGGTTAAAAATCCGATTGTCTTGTAGAAACCCAAAACACTTTCGCCTGAAATGTTAAGCATTATTACCTCAACTCGCATGCGTAAAATTTCAAACATCTTTTTCACGAGATGAGTTTTGAAAAATGAAGATTCCTGTTACCGACATGTTACCGACATCGAGAACGTTCCACAGGAGTAGTGGTTCGTGTCCGTGCTAAGCTTCTGGAATGTTTTGAAGGATTTTATTATTTCTAGCGATTCTGATGATGGAGAGCTTAAAAAACATCAGAAAATCTTTGATTTTTTTAAAAATCTTTTAAATCAAGTGATATCTTATGAAATCCCTCGAAATCTTTTTGAAACCGTTATATCAATCAAAAATCAACTGAATATTTTTATGAGATTTCTTCAAATTTATCAAAATTCTTCGAAACCCGTAAGAAAACTCTGTAATAACAGCGAATATCTAAAAAAATTTGGAAAATCTCTTGAAATCTCGTGATACCTTTTCAAAGCTGTTAAAATTCGTTGAAATATTTGGCAATTCTTCGTGATATGCGTGAATGGTTCTTAATTCTTAAAAATCGTTTGAAATGTCCACAAAGGTTTTGAAATCCAATAAAATCTTTTGAAGGCTATTGAAATCCCTCAACATCTCTTTAAAACCGTTATAATGATCGGAAATCAACTCAATATCACATGGATTGCTCCAAATACATGAAAATTCTCCAAAATCCTTGAAAAACTTCTGGAACATCAGAAAATCTTCGGAAATTATTGGAAATCTCTTAAAATCTGTAAAATCTCGTGATATCTTCTGAGAGCTCTAAAAATCTGTTAAAATCCTTCACAATCCTTCGCGTTGTGCGGAAATTGTTCTCATCACCTAAAATCCCTTGACATGCCCGAAAACATTTTGAAATCCATTAATACATTCTGAAAGTCATTGAAATCCCTCGACATCTCTTCAAACCTGTTATAATAATCGAAAATCGACTGGAAATCATTTGGATCCCTTCAAATCTATAAAAATTCTCCACAATCCTCAAAGACAATCTGGAATATCAGCAAATTGTTCAATTTCTTGGGAAATCTCTTGAAATATTTGAAATCTCTCGAAATCTCTTCAAATTCGTATAATAATCAAAAATAAACCGAACATCACTTAAATCGCTTCAGATTTATCAAAATTCTCCACAATCCTGAAAGAACCTCTGGAATAGCAGCAAATCGTTCAGTTTTGTGGGAAATCTCTTGAAATCCTTGAAATTTCTTGATATCTAATGAAATCTCTTGAAAATTGTTGAAATCCTTCTCAATACTTGGTAATGTGCGCAAATTCTTCTTAATCACCTAAAATCCCTTGAAATACCCAAAAATATTTTGGGCATATATTTTGAAAGCCATTAAAATCCCTCGAAATCTCCTCAAACTGGTTTTAATAACCGAAAATCAACTGAATACTACTAAATCGATTTAAATCCAACAAATCTCTCCATATTCCTTCAAAAACCTCTGAAATACCAGCGAATCTCTAAAAAATTTGGGAAATATTTTGGAATCTTTGGAATCTCGTGATATCTTATGAAATCTCCTAAAATTTTTAAAATCCTCTACAATCCTACGTGATGTGCGTTACCTTTTGAAAGCCATTGAAATCTCGCAACACCTCTTCAAATCCATATAATAATCAAAAATCAACCTAACATCACTTGAATCGCTTCAAATTCATCAAAATTCTCAACAATCCTTGGAGGCCCTTGGAATATCAGCAAATCTTTCGATTTTTAGGGAAATCTCTCGAAATCTTTGGAATCTCTTGAAATCTTTTGAGGCTCCTGAAATTTGTTGAAATCCTTCACAATCCTTTTTAATGTGCAAATTGTTCAATTACTTGGAAATTCTTCTGAAATCTTTGAAATCCCTTGACATCTATTCAGATCCGTATAATAATCAAAAATTAACCGAACATCACTTGAATCGCTTCAGATTTATTAAAATTCTCCACAATCCTAAAAGAACCTCTGGAATAGCAGCAAATCGTTCAGTTTTGTGGGAAATCTCTTGAAATCCTTGAAATTTCTTGATATCTAATGAAATCTCTTGAAAATTGTTGAAATCCTTCTCAATACTTGGTAATGTGCGCAAATTCTTCTTAATCACCTAAAATCCCTTGAAATACCCAAAAATATTTTGGGCATATATTTTGAAAGCCATTAAAATCCCTCGAAATCTCCTCAAACTGGTTTTAATAACCGAAAATCAACTGAATACTACTAAATCGATTTAAATCCAACAAATCTCTCCATATTCCTTCAAAAACCTCTGAAATACCAGCGAATCTCTAAAAAATTTGGGAAATATTTTGGAATCTTTGGAATCTCGTGATATCTTATGAAATCTCCTAAAATTTTTAAAATCCTCTACAATCCTACGTGATGTGCGTTACCTTTTGAAAGCCATTGAAATCTCGCAACACCTCTTCAAATCCATATAATAATCAAAAATCAACCTAACATCACTTGAATCGCTTCAAATTCATCAAAATTCTCAACAATCCTTGGAGGCCCTTGGAATATCAGCAAATCTTTCGATTTTTAGGGAAATCTCTCGAAATCTTTGGAATCTCTTGAAATCTTTTGAGGCTCCTGAAATTTGTTGAAATCCTTCACAATCCTTTTTAATGTGCAAATTGTTCAATTACTTGGAAATTCTTCTGAAATCTTTGAAATCCCTTGACATCTATTCAGATCCGTATAATAATCAAAAATTAACCGAACATCACTTGAATCGCTTCAGATTTATTAAAATTCTCCACAATCCTGAAAGAACCTCTGGAATAGCAGCAAATCGTTCCATTTTTTTGGAAATCTCTTGGAATCTTTAGAATCTCGTGATATCTTATGAAATCTCATTAAATTTTTTGAAATTCTTTACAAACCTCCCGTGACGTGCGTTGTGTGTGAATTGTTCCGAATTTCTTAAAATCCCTTGAAATGCCCGAAAATATTTTGAAATCGTTCAATTTTGTAGGGAATCTCTTGAAATCCTTGAAATCTCTTGATATCTGATGAAATCTCTTGAAAATTGTTGAAATCCTTCACAATACTTGGTAATGTGCAAAAAATTCTTCTTAATCACATAAAATCCCTTGAAATGCCCGAAAATATTTCGGGCATATATTTTGAAAGCCATTCAAATCCTTCGGAATCTCTTCAAACTGGTTTTAATAACCGAAAATCAACTGAATACTACTGAATCGATTTGAATTCAACAAATCTCTCCATATTCCTTCAAAAACCTCTGAAATACCAGCGAATCGTTCAATTTTTTTGGAAATCTCCTGGAATCTTTGGAATCTCGTGATATGTTATGAAATCTCATTAAATTTTTTGAAATTCTTCACAAACCTTCCGTGATGTGCGTTGTGTGTGAATTGTTCTGAATTTCTTGAAATCCCTTGAAATGCCCGAAAATATTTTGAAATCGTTCAATTTTGTAGGGAATCTCTTGAAATCTCTTGATATCTAATGAAATCTCTTGAAAATTGTTGAAATCCTTCACAATACTTGGTAATGTGCGCAAATTCTTCTTAATCACCTAAAATCTCTTAAAATGCCCGAAAATATTTCGGGCATATATTTTGAAAGCCATTAAAATCCCTCGAAATTTCTTCAAACTAGTTTCAATAACCGAAAATCAACTGAATACTACTGAATCGATTTAAATCCAACAAATCTCTCCATATTCCTTCAAAAACCTCTGAAATACCAGCGAATCGTTCAATTTTTCCGGAAATCTCTTGGAATCTCCGAAACTCCGTGATTCTTTTCGAAATCCCTCCAAATTCAACGAATAAGGTAATTAATCATCCTAATCAAGCATTTCAAGGTCATATTTCTCGTGTTACTGTATTTTTATACTGCGTGAAATCGTTCATCTGTAGAAAACGAGAACATTCTAAAAGCTCAGCACGGAAACGAACCACTAGGGCTGTGGAAAGTTCTCGATGTCGGTAACATGACGGTAACAGGGATCCTGAATAAAGAACGTCCTTTTCTGTATGCTTCTGTAGATGTTCCCGAATTACAAGAAAACTTCAATAAAAAAAGGGAAGGAAATATAAAATTTTTCCCTCGTTTAATTATATGTCTCTGCACGTCCTAAGGTTTTCATGCATTTTTCAGGAGCATCAGCAAACTGAATGTAGAGGAAAAAAGGAAAAAACTCTACTTGGAATCTGAGTTATACAAGTACAGAGTGCACTATCGAGGACTGCAGAACCTATAACTTCTGTAAATATCAATATGAGAATAATGGTTTGAGATCTCTCGAGATTCCGGTTGATGCCGAGTTTCCTATGGGAATTTCTGGAATTTAATGGATACCCCAGAATAAGTTTGCATTTAGAGCTGTTACCATATCGCGACAAAACCCAAGCTGCATTATGAAATCTAGAGGAAAAATAAATTTCAATATAACCAAGAATATTTAGGAATTTAGAAGAATTTTAGTGGCTGTAAAGGGATTTTATTGGATTTCAAAATATTTTCAGGTATTTTGGGGGAGTTTGAAGAAAATTAAGTGATTGAGAAATACATATACTTCGAGGAGCTTTAATGGCTTCCAGGAGATAATAATGGATTTTCAAATATTCTAAGGCGTTTCAAGGGATTTCGAAGCATAAGAATCAATTTTCACAAGTCACAAAGAATTTTGAAGGATTTTAAGGGATTTAGAAGGATTTGAATATTCCAAGATTTCAAGAGATTTCTAAAAATTTCTAAAAATTTGTGATATTTCGAATGTTGTTAAGAAATTTCAAACGTTTCGGGAAATTTGAAGTGATTTAGGTGATATTCGAAGAATTTTCCTTAACTCTCCTCTTCTTCCTCTTCTTCTACTCTTCTTCTACTTTTCCTCCTCTTCTCTTACTTCCTTTTTCTCTTCTTTCCTCCTCCTCTTCTTCTTCACCCTCTTTTTTCACTTCTTATCTTCTTCACTTTGTCTGTTCTCTCTTCTTCTCTTATTCTCAACTCTCTTCTCTTTTTCTCTTCTTCTCTTCTTTTCTCTTCAGTTCCTTTCTTGATCTCTTTTTTCCATTTTACCTCTTCTTCCCCTGAATATTTTATTCTCTTCTCCACTTCGTCTCCACTTCGTCTCTTCTTCTCTTTACATTCCTCTTCTCTTTTTTTCTCTTTATCTTCTTCTTTACCCACCTTTTCTAAACTTCCTCCTTCTCCTAACTCTCTCCTTTCTCTTATTCTCAACTCTCTTCACTTTTTCTCTTCTCTTCTTCATATTGTCTGTTTTTGACTTCTCCTCTTAACTCTCCTCTTCTCCTCTTAACTTTCCTCTCCTCTTCTTCTCTGTACTCTTTTCTCTCATGCTTTCGTCCTTATCTTCTTCTTTTCACTATTTTTCTACTTCTTCTCTCCTTCTCCCTTTCCTTCTTCTCTTATTCCCATATTTTCAAAACTTATTTCTTCTCCTTACTCTCTTCTTCTCATATTCTCTACTCCTCTTCTTCTCTTATCTTAACTCTTTCCTCCACTTATTATCTTCTCTTGACCTCATTCCTTCCTTCATTCCTTCCTCTCTCCTTCTCTTATTTTCACAACTCTTCTCCCAACTCTTCTCTCAACTCTTTTCTCTTCTTCTTCTTTCCTTCTCTAAACTATCATTTCCTATTCTTTTCTTCTTCTTTTCTCCTCTTCATCTTCTCTTCTTTTCTCATTGTCTGATTAGTTTCTTCTTCGCATTCCCTCTGTATTCCCTTACACTCTCAACTCTCATCTTTTCTTCTCCTTCTTTTAATGGTCTTATTTTCTCCTCCTCTTCTCCTATTACCTCTCTTCTTACCTTGACTCTCTTCTCCTCTTTTTCTCTTAATGCTCTTCTCCTCTTTTTTTCAACTTTCTTCTTCTCTTTACTTTCTTTTCCCCTCCTCCTTTTTTTCTCAAGTCTTCACTGCTATTCTTCTATTCTTCTTCACGTCTCCTTTCAAATCTTCGCTCTATCTTATTATTGTCTTCTTCTCTTCTTTTCCTCTTATTTTCTTCTCTTCTTCTCTTGACATTCCTTCTCTATTTTTCATTTCCTCTCTTCCTTTCTCATTCCAATTCTCTTCTTCTCTTTTCTTCTCTTCAATCTCTTCCTTTCGTATTCTCTTCTCCTCTCCTTCTTCTATTCTTCTCTCAACTCTCTTCTTTTCTTTTTTCTTCTTCTCATCTCCTCTGCTTCTTTTACCTCTCTCCTCCTATTTTTCTTTTCTTCTTTTAACTCTCCTTTCATCTCCTCCACTTTTACTTTCCTTCTCTTATTCTACTTATGTATTCTTTTTTCCTGCTTCAAACTCTCTTTCATTCTTCTTCTCTTCTCCTCCTCCTTCTTTCTTCGCTTCTTCTCTTTACAATAGTCTTTCAGAGTAGTCTGTTGGTCGCGGGGGCTAAAGCACGAGCTTGCGACTCACTCCGTCTGGTTGCGGGATCATTCCTGTCTCGCACTGTGAAAATATTATGTGAAGGAAAGTTTAGTAGATGTAGAGGAGAGTTTATGTGCAGACCATCAAACCCGTAAAAGGGAGAGATCTTAAACGAATACAACTATCATCTTCTATTCTTTTCCTAGCCCTCTTACTCTCTTGACTCTCTTCTTCTCTCAACTGTCTTATTCTCTTCTTCTCTCCTTCTCTTTACTCTCTTCTTCTCTTCTTCTTTCCTTCCTTTATTTCCTACCCCTCTTAACTCCTTTCTCCTCTCCTTCTCTTAAATCTCTTTTCCTCTTCTTCTCTCCTTCTCCTCTTAACTCCCTTATTCTCTCATTCTCTTAACTCTCTTTTTTTCTTTCCTTCTCTTATTTCATTCTCCTCACAAATCCCTTCTTCTCTCCTTCTCTTAACTCTCTTTTTTCTCTCCATTTTTCTTTCACTTGTTTTATTCTCCTCTTAACTCGCTTCTTCTCTCCTCCTCTTAACTCCCTTTTTTCTTCTTTTTTCCTTCTTATATTCCCTTCTCCTCATAACTCCTTGCTTCTTTTCTTCTTTCCTTCTCTTATTTCCTTCTCCTCTTAACGCCCTTCTTCTACCCTTCTCTTAACTATCTTCTTCTCTCTTTCTCTTATTTCCTTTTCCTCTTAACTCCCTTCTCCTCTTCTTTTTAAGAAGCTTACGCTTTAACCATATCTAACGCACCGCACATACCCCCTCAAACGCCTTACGTGATTCAAGGATGGCCCCTTGCAGAGGATTTGGAGGAATTTTTCTAGATCTTGATCTCAAATCTAGATTTCTTCGCTCTCAGTTATAAATAAGATCTAGTAATATATTTCGTTCAGTTTTCTTCACATAAAGTTCAAGTGATTCGCAGTTAATTAACCGTTAATGCGTTTGCTGATGGTTCGAGGGTAACGAAAAAGGGACCAGCAGACTGTAATTAAAGCCAGTCTACCCTGTTCTGCTGAAGTTCTGGTTTCCCAGAGCAATGAGTAAAGCCTTGTTATTACTAAATCAAGACCAGCAAAGCCCTTGCTACATTCTGGAATCTCGATTTTGGAGCCCTATCCCATCGACCTCACTTACTGCCTTATACATCAACTGTGCCTCCGACGGCCCTAAAGTTCATGGGTCGTCGACCGTTTCGGAGTCAGCCTCTCAGAAACCCACAGACGGTTATCAGAATTTCCCATAAAACCGGAAACACCTGGATTTTGGTCTTCACCAAGGCCATCCCATTTGAAGGGCTCCAAAATCTTCAACATTTCCAACACAGGAAGAAGAGCAAGTTCATTAGCGTCAGACGAAATTTGATTTTTTTTTAAGGGGATATTCAAAGGGGTTTCTTATCCCCACCCATGCCTTTCCCAGTTCCCACTACGCGGTACGCAGCCCTACTACGCAGTACGCAGTCCTACTACGCGGTACGCGTCCCTGCTACGCAGTACGCAGCCCTACTACGCCGTACGCAGTCCTACTACGCAAACATACTACGCAGTACGCAAACCTGCTATGCAGTAAGCAAACCTACTACGCAGTACGCAAATCTACTACACAGTATGCAATTCCGCGACGCAGTACGCGATTCTACTACGCAGTACGAAAGCTTGCAACGTATTTTTTTTCGATTTCTCAAAATTTCATTCCTTGAGAAATCAACAATGTGGTAGAAAATCAACATTTAGTTTTACGAATCAAGAGATTGCATAATTCTTATAATTATTTGAAGATTGGGAGAAGCTGCTTTATTTATGATAATGTTGTTCAAAAATTCCAGATGAACTCTAGATAAGATTCTGTCAGTATATTTGCGCATACGTCATAGGTATTATTATGTATTTCGCAAAAATTTAAGTGAACAAAGTCATATTTCATTAAATGTCCTATATCACAGAGAATAAATAATTAACACTTATTTTGAAATGGGAATTACATAACAAATGCTCATTCTTCACATGACATAGCAATATAAAATAAATTTTGAAGCAGCGTGTCATTTGGGTTTCGAAACTTATACACAACGGACCCAATAAATTTTGCAAACAGATTGTAAACTTTCACAAGCTTTACTCCTTAAAGACATCATAATAAATTAGTGAAATAATTAAGAAGAAAAAATTAATCATTTGTATTATTCCTTATAATATCTTGTGCCAAGAGAAAATGAAGATTATGCTTTGTACTCTATTTTTTACATCAGGAATTTTCCTCAATTATTTTGGTTAGTATACCTCTTGTTTCTAATAATAATATAACAACTTTAATTTGAAATCAATTTCAATTCTAATTTGACGTAATAATTTGAAACCAAACAGTTGCTCAATTCACGAAAAAATTGAACTATTCTGTTGAAAATGTAAATCTCTTGTTAGAAATTCATAATTATTGAATAATTGATGTTAATCAAACAAAAACTAAATTATCAATTCAAAGAAAATTTAGATCAGAGAGGATGACTTCTCAACAAAATTATTGAATATTCAACTGAAAAGATGGAACTTCAAATAATAAAATAATTTTTACCACAAAAAGGCAAATTTTCCACAAAAAAGTAGAATTTCCAACCGAAAAGGATGACCCACCAAAAAAATAGTTGAGTACTTTATGAATACGGTAAACTTCCCACAAAAAGAAAAATGAATATGTGGAAAATACATCAACTTCTGACAGAGACTTAATTTCCTAGAAAAAATATAAAATTTTCAACAGAGGTGTCAATTTTTATTTAGGGAAGAATGACTTTTAACAAAATCCTCAAATTTCCAACAAAAAGACCATATTTCTACAAAAAAGGAGATTTCAGGAAAATTTATAAATTTTCACCGAAACAGTTCGAAACTTACCAAAGAAGACGAATTTTTTATCAAGAATATCATTTTCCTAGAAAAGGAAGCGGTTTCACAAGAAGTTATGACTTTTTGACAAAATTAATGAATATCTAAAGAAACAAATAAAGGGTCTAGCTGGATAACATGGTCGAATCTGCCCCCGAGCGATTGGGTAGAAGTAGGCATACCATCTTATTCCATATGGAAAATGATA
>WSXT02034650.1:0-28335 GCA_011762715.2 Neuroterus valhalla
ACTTTTTGCCCACTTTTCACTTGAAGTGAGTTAATATTTTATTTTATTTAACAAAAATAATTGTTAAAACAAATTATACTTGTTAATACCTATCTCCTCTCAGACTAGTGTTGAAAATTTGCGGTTTTTTCCTAAACTATTAGGCTCTTTATCAACTTTTCACTTAGTAAGCTAATAATTAATGCCAGTTAACAAACATGCTTACTCAAACAATTTATTATTGTTTATAACCATTTTCTCTTAGATAGGTGCTGGAAAGTTGTGGTTTTTTCCTAAATGTTTAACTTTGCTCTACCTTTTTAGTTGTGAACAAACAATAAATAAACATTAGAGAAATCATATTTTAAATAGTATTGTATTGTTTCGAGTAAATTATTTTTTTTTCTTTTCCCAATGTTCAAAAAAAATCAGTTTGAATAAAACAGCTCCTATACAAAAGAGACAAAAAAAAGAATGGAACAATTAAAAGTAGGTGGGAGGACCTCACGAAAGCCTCTCAGTCACTACTTTAAGGAAACGTTGTATTCAATATGATCCATGTAGAAAATTTGAAGCAAATTTCAAATATCTTTTTTATTCCAGAGAAATGTATTCACAAAAAAAAGAGATTTTTGGAAATATGATTCTCTCTAGTATTGATTTATTGTTTGTTCACAACTAAAAAGGTAGAGCAAAGTTAAGCATTTCAGAAAAAACCACAACTTTCTAGCACCTTTCTAAGAGAAAATGGTTATAAACAATAATAGATTATTTAAATAAGCATGTTTGTTAACTGGCATTAATTATTACCTCACTATAAGTAAAAACTTGATAGAGAGCTTAATAGTTTAGAGCCAAATAGTTCAGAGCCAAAAACTCAAAAAACCCATTTTTTCACTTATGGGGGTTTTTTGGGACCCTATAAAACAGACTTATGGGGGTGATATTTGAAAAGTAATATTTCATTCGCATTCTGTGACCAATTGTGAAGAGGAGTAGGGCATTTCGAACTCGATTCATCCAATATTGAGATTTCTGGATAAAATTTACAAAAACGTTTTTTTTTCTTATGGGAAATACGTGGTAAACTTCACGGGGCTTGCGGCACCTCTCAATATTTTTTTTTCAAAACAAAAAGTATGCATCTATTTTTTTGTGGATTCGAACGAATTTCCGGGCGTTTTGCATAAAAATTCGAAAAAAAATTTTTTGGACCACCCTGGTGTGCAGCCTTACCTCTTGCATGCGAAACTTTGAACAGTTAGGCAATCCCTTTCCTCAGATACTCCTGGAAACAATAATGGCAACAAAAAATTCAAACCCAGTTGTAGGAGCGGTTTGAAATGATCAAACGCGCAAAACACCCGACAATAGTTCGTCAAGCAGTGCTGATCTTTTTAGAGTTCATGGTGCTGAATTAGATGAAGACCCGATGGAGAAGACACGATACCAATATTTTCTTCAACCGCAGAGGTAACATGGCGCTCCTGCATGTTTGGCAGTGTCGAAAGCACCCAGAGCTTAGGTGCCTTCCGCAGCAAGTGTTACGAAACCATGTCATCTCTCCGGGAATGAGAGATATGCGCGAAACGCTTCCCCAACTGTCCAAGAGCATATCGATGGGTCCTACGAATATTAGGCTATCTTTCCGTTACCGTTGAAAAAGCGACTATCTCCTTGTGAAATTACAAGGAGATAGTCGCTTTCTTAATGGTAACGGAAAGATAGCCTAATATTCGTAGAACCCATCGATATGTCGATTTCAGAACGAGGGGAAAAATCAACATCCATGTTCCTCCTAATGGGTCTTTTTTGGATGAAACTCTTCCGTGAGTATCTTCGACTGATTCAAATCAAAGGGTCGATCTTACGATAGAACAAAAGACCAAGAGGACCTTGCATTAATTAAATAAGAATATTGTCTGGTTAGACAAGACGCGTCCCGTATACAGTGTGTCATTGACTACATTGGATCTTGTAAACCTTTCATGGTAAGGGTCTAAGTGTTCGCTCCAGGAATGGAGATCCATTATCACACATTTTTTTTACGGAATCGTGAGAGAATCTGTACTCACACACACACGGGAGAGTCCGTACTTCTCGGAAGTGTCCTCAGTAGCACGAAATTGTCGTACATTGGGTTCATCGACCTACGATTATTTTGGTTGGGCATGGTTGTTTGACGCTATGTGTTTGCAGATTTCAGCTCACTTTGTTTCCCCGTCTCTTCTTTTCTGGCTTAAGATTGCCTCTTCGTAATTAGGAATGCTATTTAAATGATCCTTACTGCTAAGCATTTATCACATCTTCGCTTTGTTAACTTTAAGCGCACCACCGGAAGCCATATTTGAACTGTAATGATGAAGGCTTATCGTGAGTTGCACCCATTGCTCGCACATTGAAAATAATCCAAAAGATCTTGATTTAACCTTCTAATAATAATGTAAGAAATTTCAAATTGTCGTCCGTATTTCTCTGGGGAATAAGGTAAAAGCTGCTGTAAAGACCTATTTGAAACAGTTATCCCTTTTTGAAAAGGTAAACAATTTCTATCAGTACCGACTCGCATTTTCTCAATAAATTCAGTCATGTTATTGAGAATAGCATCTTAACGAGGTAAATCAAGCTCATAACAAGAAGCATTTGGATTGCTACAATATTTTCTTTTCGAATCCATCACATCCAACCAGCCCTTTCCCAACAATAATGTATCCGCACACTCCTCGTAGTCAGAACATTCATTACCTGGCTTATCCAAATATCCAGTTTGTGAGCAATTTTTTGATATCTATAGTTGACTGTAAATAATCTTTCGGGTGGAGTTCCGAATAGCGTAAACCGACAATTTCGTTCATACTATGTATATTCATGTATTTTGACGCGCTGATTACGAAAATGAATGTGAATATTTGCGTTTAATCGATTTTCATGGTGAAGTCATGAAAAAAACCATAAAAATAATGTTTTTTTGCGATTATCTCAGCTGATATGCAAAATAAAAAAAAAACTCTGAAAAAAAGTTATAGAACTAATCGAAATACGGATTTTTTGTCCAAAATTTTTTTTCTGTGAGTTATACTTTTCGACAAAATGAACGATATGAGGACTAAAATCGTATCTCTATCGGTTTCGGTTTGGTACCTACTTACGCACTTCAACACGGGAAGATTGGAGAATTTTGAAGAGAATTTTTTGATTGAAAAAACGGAAGATAATCCATTGTCAGGGTAATAATGTTTAATGTCTCTGATCAACTAGACAAATGGATCAGCATCTAATTTACGAATGCGCTTGCGCCACAAAAATTCGCACAGATGGTATGCAATGTTGTTCGTGTGGACTCCCCTTCGTGATAGGAATTGTCGCATCCACCGCCAGGATGACTCGATATTTTGAGTATGCGCTCCGGTGTTGGAGTCTACAGAATTCTTAGAAAGATTAACTATATTTTGGACGAATGCATGTTGTTCTAAGTTGCTATATCCCTTCCAACAAACGTTGTGATTTTCTGTCTCTTCTGCTACATGCTTTTTATTAATGCAATTATTGTAGCCTCATCTCTTTTATTAACGGGACAGATTCCCAACTGGTGTTGAGAGGGATGTCCTCTGTAAATCATCCCGAGAATCCACGACCCTTTAACTATCCGACCTCACTCATATTTGCAACGGCCGATTTTGCATTCGTCAATTTCGACTACCTCGCCAATGTGACCTTCGTCTTCAAAATAAGTGTCGAAAGCAAGCATGCAGACCTCTCTGCAGAAAGAGAAGTGGTTTACAACTATTTTTCGGGAAACTGATTGGTTTTCAACAATGCTGCTTTCCCAGATTGTTAGGTCGAAAATAAAATTTGTAGCGAAACAATAGGTCAGAAGAACACATGTGGCTGCAGAAGTAATGCATCTCTCAAACCATGTGTTTTCAGCAACAGTAGAATTGTGACGGTACTTGCCTTTTATGATACCAGCTAAATATTCCACAAACATTCTCAGACTCATGAAGGGTTATTTTTTTTTAATGTCATTGGCAAAATTTTTCCTAAGGAATCAGTTCGATTTTTCGCAACCACTCGAGTGTTGTTTCCTTTTTTTGGAGAATTGTACATAACTTGAACATATTATAAGCATCATCCATTGTGATTGAGATTCGAAAGAAGGAGTCCGTGAATCAAAATATAACAGACAAATCAACTTAAATTCCAAGGGATGAAACAATACTAAGAAGAAATAAAATCGAGAAAATAATAAATTTACGCGAGGAATACACGCCCTGAAGTACAATGAGCGCGGACGAAAAATCACTCGTAGAAAAAAATATTTACAATAAAAAATGTGTTTCTCAACAAGATGTACAATTCGTATTTGAAATATTTTTCGAAATTTTGCGTATTGATCTTTGCCATTTCTATTTTCACTATTATTTTCGTAGTCAGCGCATCAAAAAAAAAACTTTGGGTTCATCCGAACCCCTTTCCAAAGTCCTCTTCCTACAATTGACGTTCCTCTTCCTTCCACTGCCCCTTTTCCAATGTTTCCTGGGGCGTTGTATTGTATTTCTGTGATTTTTCATATTTAGCGGCGTTTTTCTCGGAAACTATCAGTCGCAAAGTAAAAATTCGTTTAACATCAAATTTATATTTTCAAAAGATCTATAACATTTATTTGAAGTTTTCTTGTAAATTCTTATTATTAACTAAGATGAACATAAGAACCATGATTTTTATGGGTTTCTTATGGATTTTACCATGAAAATCGACGAGACGCCAATTTTAACTATAATTTCCGTAATCAGCGCATCAGAATACATAAGTATACGGAGCCTCATAAGAATCAGCGGTTTACGCTATCCTGAACTCCATCCAATCTTCCCAAACTATTTTTTTTAATCAATCTACCGTTAACGTTAAAGCAACTCTCAAAAAAGTTATTCCGAAATAATCTCAACAGATGCAGGGTATCTGCGAAAACGAAAACTTTCAATGAATCGTCACACGGGTAAGGGTGCTTCCATTAATGATGTCACAGTTTTCTCAGCATTTTTCGACTCCCCCCCCCCCCCTCTGTCACAAATTGTCAAAAAATCATGACCCTCCTTTATATGGGGGGGAGGGCCTTTATAAATGTATCGTATTGTCCGTAGAACTCATATTTAAGATACATTAATAGAATATTTTTTGTTGTACTCTTCCTAGAACAACTCTAGTATAGCTTGGTAAAACCTCATCAAAATTTTGAATAGAATAGGGTTCCGTACCATTAGGCCAAGTTCCTTTCGTGGTAAGCGTAACTTATTTGGTTCTAGCCCTGCTGTTCTATAGGAAAATAAAGAATTGATATGCGAAGATTTGAGAGGGGAATTGAGGTGGAAAATTTCGAGCAGTGGATGTGTATGAGAAGTAAGCAGAGATTGGTATTAGATAAGTCCAAGAATCCATCGCGTCTTTTTTGCGAACAAAAAAAAACTGATTTGATTTTTGATCTTAATTTCTCAATTCAAAAGCGCCGTTTGGAATAAGGCATTTTTAGTAAACAGAGGCTTTAATTGAATTGTTAATCAGAATGAGTATACGCGAGGCTACTTCGACACATTGCCCCGACACGGGCCGCTTCCTAATCCCTCTAGCAAACACCCCGTACAAAGAGTTTCGCGAAGCCATAAAAATAATACACTAAGCGATATCCTTACAGGGGCCAATCAGTATCCAAAATCGTTCGTTTTGGGCCTCAGGCTTTTTCTAATATACAACTGTTCTCCAAATATCCCTATCCTGGCACACATCTCTTGCTTCTTTCATATCCATGCGTCTTTTCATAAAAACTCTTGTGATTCTACGGCTCTTTATATTTCTCCTCTTACGGACCTCATTCACACATTCTATCCATTTCTTCTTTGGCCTGCCTCTGGGTACGTTACCACTCATGCTACCTAGATACACTTGCTTTGTTAATCGTTCTTCATCCATTCTCTCAAGGTGGCCGAATCGTTTCAGCAAATTCCTTCCACTCTTGTCAAACAGCGTTTCTTCTACACCACATTCTTTGAGAACCCACTCATTACTCACTTTTTCCATTAGCGTTTTAACGCACATATTACGCAGGAATCGCATGCTAAATGCATTGAGTTCACTCTTGTCCTTTTCTTGGTATATTCAGGTCTCGCTACGGTACAGGACAGTTGGTGCTAGCACAGAATTGTATATAGCAAGTTTAGCTTCTTTTATTACATTTTTACTTTTAATAATACCCCGTACACTGCCGATAATCTTTCTGCTCTCATATATACGTCTGGAAATCCCTGGATCTATCTTCCCGCCAGAAGTGAATAAACTTCCAAGATACACAAAATTATCAACTTGTTCTGTCTTTTCTCCACTTACGGCAATATTGCATTTCGTTTTCGCATATTTACTTCCAAACACATTAGGCTGGTGACACACTATGCGTTTTCGCTGGTCCGGTTTGGAGGGACCGTTTCGACCGGATGGTGACGACGTATTATTTCGAATGCGCACTGACACACTCGTCCGGTTTTGCCGTACCGGTAGGTTCCTGCCGCAGCATGCTGCAGCGAAACGGGATGACCGGATGGCGGGATGAGTCAGTCAACCCACTGTTTCCAGTAGAACGTGAAACACTGCACGGCAGAGCGGGATGAGAAATGTTCAATACCAACAAATTTATAGAATTTATACACGAAAAATCAGCACTGTGGGATGAACTGTGCAAGGAGTACGGAGACTGAAACAGTCGCACTGAATGCCTTTCTGAACTGCATATCTTCTTTAGCAATGTATGGCCTCAGCAACTCGAGAAATGGCAGACATTCTGTATTAAGCAAAAACATATCTTCATGCCGCTTTGAATTCTAGTAAAATTTTCGAAATGTTTGGATTGGCTCTTCACGATACGAATGGATCAAATATTTTTGAAGAATCGGTTTATTCAATAAACCTTATGCCTAAAGCGCGCAAATAATTCCTAATTTTGAATAAATGACGAAGCAACGATCTGCTTCCGAATTGTACCACAAACTGTCATGTCCATGTCCGTTTTCACCGGACAGTGTGTCTCGGTAAGCCCTATCCCGTTCTGCCGCATCTCGAAAAACCGGTCCGGCGAAAACGCATAGTGTGTCGCCAGCCCTAATTTTCGTTTTATTCACGTTAATGTCAATGCCCATGCTCTTCATGCTGGTATCTAGTCTGCTCAACATCCTCTGCAAATCATCGGCTGATTCTGCAGTAACGATCTTATCATCTAACGCAAGGCCACGAACTTTCACTGTTTCAAGATCAACACATTTCTCGTCAAATAGAGCCATTCTCAGACATTTGTTCATGCACATATTAAACATCCAAGAGGAAATATGCATCCTTGCCTAACGCCCTGCCTAATATCAAACCAATCGCTCAGTTGTCCATTTACTCTCAAAGTTACTTTTCTACCATCATTTATTGCTTCTATTGTTTCCAGGAGCCACCCGGTTACTCCACATTCTATAAGGATCTCCCAAAGTTTAACTCTATTCACCTTGTCGAAAGCTTTTGCCAGATTAACAAATGCATAGAAAACTTTTTTTTATCTTAGGTTTTCTTCTGTAATCTTTCTTAAGCTAAGTATCTGATCCGTACATGATCTCCCTGGCGAAAATCCACATTGAACTCCCCAGATCATTCCTTTGTTACTCCCATGACTCTATTAATAAGTATTTTGGTGAATATTTTTCCCACAGTACTTAGAAGGCTAATTGCTCTATAGTTATTACAGTCGCCTGGAGGACCCTTTCCCTTGTAGATTAGGACAATAATCGCCCTTCTCCAATCACTCGGAACTTCGCTATTCACAGCACACATATCAATAAATCCACACAGCCACATATACAAGTTTCCGCCACCGAACAAGCATTTCAGAAGAAATACCATCCACACCAGCAGCCTTACAATTCTTTAGTTTTCTATTACGGAAATATGGTCATCGGTAGCGATCCTGCTTCTGCCACCTATATCGGAATGGTCTAAAGTATCCGTGTCTGCGTCACTGTTGTTATGCTCCGCGGTTTCCCTTTATACAGCTTCTTGAAAAAATCCCACACAGTCTTTCACTTTGGCCGAATCGCATACCATTCCGCTGTCAGCATTCCTAATTCCGACTACCTCAGTGCTAGTATTTCCTATTGTAGTCTTCTTAACCGATTTCCAGAATAGTTTCTTATTTCCTTCAAAATCATTTTGCATTCTCGTAGCTTCTTCCATCTTTATATTATTCCTGCTTCCTTTTACTAGTATATTTGGATCCCTATTTTTATCCCTATAATCATTTATGACCCTAGTCAATTCCCTATCGCTAAGACCTCTAGTATTCAACATTGTCGAGTACGCTTCTTTTTTCTCGGTAACGGCGACGCGTATTTCATCATTCCACCTCGCATCACCGAACTTTCTTCCCACAGTCGCAGTACCACACACTTTTGAAGCACCCTCGAAGATTCCATTCCGCAGTATTATCCATGAACCCTCTACATTTTTGTTGACTGATTCTATCTTCCAATCATCTTCGTGATGCCCTGACGATTTATCCAACTTTTCACGATATATTTTTTGTACTTCTTGTTTTTTCAAATTCTCTATTCTGACTCGCGTCCGTTTCGATTTTTCGATAATTTTTCTTCTCCTTGATCCTTGACCTAGGTTTATTTTTGAAACTATAAGTTAGTGTTTCGATCCGCATTCGGAACCTCTCATAGCCCTTGTCTCTTTTAAAAGCTCTCTTAGTCTTTCGTCCGATACAACAAACTCGATCATAATATGGCTTCCGCCTCTGCACCAAGTACACATGTGTATCATTTTGTGCCTTAATCAGGTGTTTGTAATAAACATACCCTTTTGTAAGCACAAACTGTCTCCGAAATGACCAAGTACTCCGTCAGTACCTTCGCGTTGCATACCAAGGGGTAGGTTAGATATGAAATTTTTCTGCTCGAACCTATCATTGATGGTAAGCTTTTCATTTTGATAAACTCAGGGTTCTTTTCACTGTTCCATTTCTGAAACCGAAGCTCAGGTTTTTTCCCACATAGCTTTCGACTCGAAAGTAGACATATCATTAGTCGTTCGTGAAAACAAGCACTATCTATTATATATGAATAGAAGGGTTTATGGTGGAATAATTTGGGGTGAATGACAAATTTTCGGAATCACCTCCTTTTCCAAATGAAAAGAAAGGTCACATTTTTTTAACCTTGAGATAAAAAAATCGAAACATTAAAAAATAATAAAACCGTATTTCCACCGTTCTGAGACACATTTTTTGAATAATCATCCTTTAAGATGAAGATAAGAAATATTAGAAATGGAAAAATTTCACCGCTGAATGTTGAAAATAAAAAAAAAATCTGAAGTTCATTAAGGTTTGTAAAAAATGTCAATTATACCAAAAATGGTGTTTTTAGCACTCTTTTGCAATTCAACTCCCAATGTTCTCGTTTATTTAAATGAAATTGCCATCATTAGGAAAATGGAAATGTCAAATTTTTCAATTGTGCTTTTCAGTCATACTTTTTCAATTTCAGTCACAGAATTTGAAAAACTCAGGGTGAATGTGGAAATCTTGGAGCTAGAGAATTGCAACCATTTAGAACTGAATAAATGATTAAATTACTAAGGTATCAATAAAATTAAATTTTAAAGTATTCAACAAGATTGCTATGATTGCAAGTGGTTAAATTACATTATTTCGAAACAATTATTCAAGATTTTTTTCGTAAAGCTAAATTTGAAATTATCAATATTATGCATACACAGTATTGCAAATATTTTAAAACTGTTCAAAACCTCTACATTTATGACGATTAGAGCATTTTTGTTTTGTTTCTGATGAAAATTTTTCAGAAATTAATTTTACTCAAGGCTCTACTGGCCACTGATATTCACATCTCGAATATTTTGGCTAGCAAATGGAATATCTCATTGTTCAGGAAGCTCTGTCACAATTAAAACAAAAAATATACGTCTTGTTGAAAAATAGTTCCTATAAAACTTGTTGACCTTTTTAAGATGGAAAATTGTTCTATTTTATATTTCTTCTTGTCTCTTATTGTTTGGCTGGGAAATGGAATTTTTTGTTTTTGTAAGTGCGTTATCGTGATTGAAACGGAAACAATTCGCCTTATCGAAAAATAGTAAGTTTGTATGTTTTTTCAAGTGTATGGAATTTTTGTACGCTTCACAAAATGGAAAGCGTAACATCGGCTGCTGTAATCAGATGATTGTCGATTCTTTTTTGTTGAAGCTTCTTCGTCTTTGAAGAATTCATTCTCATAGCGTGCCTTTGCTCCGCACTTGATTCCAATTCGTTCAAAACGTCTGAAATATTAAATGTATAATATAATTATTCATATATTTTGATCAAAAACTGTTTGTTCAGAAGATGCAAAACAAAACACAAATTTCATTTTTCATAATCACTTTAATATTTATTATAATATTACGATTCATGATGAGCATTTATGTTGAAACAAATAAATTTCAATCTCCTCCTTTTCATAAATATCACAACTTATGTATCTTCATGAAATAAGCAGTTTTTCATTCTCAAATTTATTTCTCATCTCGTACAGTTTAGCCGCAAAATGTTTTTTCATTTTCAATGTTTCTTTTGTCGGATAATGCATAAATTGCACACCCTTTGAAAAAAATAATCAGTCACTAATTCTTAGATATTTTCAAAGTGAACAATTTTGTTTCTGACATTTTTTTCTTGGCCGCAAAATGGATTTCTTTCATATTTTTTTTGCAAATGAAACAAAAACTTTTTTTTGAGAACTTTTTAAGGTGAATAATTTTTGTCCAATAATTTTTTTCCGTATCTTCTATAGGTTGATCGAAAAATGAAGTTTTTGATTTTTTAGTATTTCATTCCAATGGGCGAAACGATAACCGTTGGTCCAAAAAGGCTGGTCAACGAACTTGACCTTTATTTTTGATTCTTCAAAACGTGTGGCAAAGGGCAATCCAATCCGGTAAGTCTTTCGAAAGTTATGCGGTATACAAACGACAACGACGACAGACAGACTGACTGACACTATTTCAGAGCGTGTTTATTTTCGGATTCAGGGGGTCTCAAAACGTGGAGTTTTTATTGAATCCACGAAAGTCAATTTTCACATAAAACTTATATCTTCTCATTATGATGGAATGCCATATGTACGGTTTCCAGTTATTTTGTAATAACAAGAGTGGCGTAACTTCGATTTGCACGAGGATGTTCGATTCAGAAGAGTACAATTATCCTTACGGATTCTTGATTGAATAAGATTTTCTTAATTGTTAGAAAATGATTTACGGCTGAGTCCAGTAATAACAGATTCATTTACTGATTTCATGCGGTGATCTTTTTTGCTCGTTTACTGAATAAGACTAATGTGGCAGTAGATTTTCATCATTGATGAACACTTCCTGAAATAACTTAGAGATTATTTGAAGAACATTTCCAATGAAGAAAGTACCGGAAAATCCAAATTTTAACCACGGTTGTTAACGACATGATCGAGCCAATGATTGATATCGTGATGATTCAGATTGATGAAAATCTCTGGATCTTCTCCGAATGTTTTTCCTCTCAAGTCAGTCATGATTCCAATCAGTAGAGGAGTTAAGAGTGGAGGAAATTGGACCGCCAAGGGTCCTCCCCAATCGCCAATGCAAGTGCCCCTTCTCTTGGTTGTATCGAGGGTACAAATATCCTTATTTGAAATAAAGATGCGTCTGTGATAGAGACGCCTACACTCCTCTAGTGGAATTATGTATAATCGGGTTTGCATCAACTCCTTAGGATATACAGGATCGTGTCTGGAATAAGAGACGTTCATACTTATAGTCTGTAAATTAGGTTTAGTCAATAAATTTTTGAGAATTGATTGTCCTATCAATCATATTTCAGGAGCGAACTGAATATGATTGAATCTGGAAGTTTTCATTAGATTCTTTTTGAAATATCTTGTAGATTGCTTTTTGGTCTGTTTTTGCATCTAAGTCATTGTTTACAATACCAAAGAAGTTAGAGCATACCCAAAAGAGTACGCGGATAGCTCTAATCACGTAATACAAGAACGATCGCCCTAAAAGTACAATTGATTCTAAGCAAAAAGCACAGTCGTTGAACACTCAGCGGGAGAAATTCTGTACAAAGACCACAGCGATGCACATTGGAGCTAAGAGAGAATTACTGCTTTCTGAATATCACAACTATGAGATGTTTTAGTATAAGTACAATGGAACCTCCCGCCGCACAGTGGTTCAAGATAGAAAAAAGCTGGCCGGAAATTGCACGTCCAAAATTGTTTTTTTTTTCATATAATTCAGGAATATACGTAGTGAAGTCTTTCTTTGCCTGCGACTGCGCGCGCCGGGATTTTCCGTTTTGATCGCCAAAAAGTATCAACTTTTTGATTCCTCCAACAAAAGCTACCCCGAGCTGCCCCCATAGAAATAAATGTGCTTTTTCTACAACCGCGTGGGAGTGTTCCCCCCGCGCTATAGCCTACCCAAATCGAATTTGACTATTGTATGAAAATAGAGTATTTATCAGTTGATTTATTCAACTTTCTAATCGAAAAATATAACGAATAAATGAATAATATAAAAAAACTATAAATATATGAACCATGAATATATGTAACAGTAATAAATGTAACGAAAAGATTGTAAAAGAAAAGCGTCTTCAGAATAAAAACTTCGGATTTTTTGCGTAAAAAGGTTTATAAACGAAAAGGACCTGAATCTTGAAAATGAAATCACGACTTTAGGGACGAAGTTCCTCGGTATACCAGCTGTTTTTTCCACTGTTTATCAACCCGCGTGAGAGGCTTTGAAAATTGTTCTTCTGAGCTTAAATTGTACGCCATTTTCATTGCAAAATTTTGAGTTTCGAATTTGTGATATCATTTTTAAAATAAGCGACCCTCAAACCCTTTTGTACTTCTTTTTGTGAAAAACAATAGAAAATTTTGAAAATTGTCCGCCGTTTTAGGTCCGCCACTTTGAGTTTTGAATTCTCAGTATCATCTTTGAAATCAGCTACCCAAAAAACGCCTCTGTACTCATTTTCGTGGGAAAAATAGAAAATTTTCAACGAGTGTCCGCCATTTTGAGTCTGCCACTTTTATTTTGAATTTTCAATATCTTTTTCGAAATCAGCGACAAAAAGAACTTCTTTGTACTTATTTTCGTGGAAAACAATAGAAAATTTTGGGAAAATGTCCCTGAATTCTTGGTCCACCATTTCGAATTTCGAATATCATTTTTCAAATTGGTGACCCAAAAAACGCGATATAAGCACTCGAAAAGCCATAAATAATAACTTTTTGAGTTTTGGCCACGTATTTGGGATCTTGAACCACTGTGCGACGGTGAGATGTTTAGATGAAGAGCTTCTGCGCGGAAGCGAAGAGCAATTTTGAAAACGAAAATTTCTACAAGATCCTGTCCTTTTGTCCCTCTTAATCACCGGGGGCGAACGACTCCTTTCTTATATTCTTACAAAACGGGATGACCTGTACTTATGGGAGGAGGCCGTACGGCTCCTGAAGGTTCCTGCCCGATCAGTAATCTTGAATAGTAAAATAAACTGATGATGATTGGATGAATTTCTCCTAGCAATGAGGGCTACTTCCACTACATCAAAAGGCGTCACTGCTTATCCCACAAATGAGGAAAGATGAAATAAAAAGACGCTCCAACTTCGCCGGGGTTCAGCGCGTCCCCACCTTAGGCCCAAAATGTGTTAAGAGTAATCAGAAAATTTACCATTCCCCAAGAAAAAATCTGTTTCACACTTAGCTTACTAAGGGAGAAATGCATTAGGAGCAGGACTATTGAGAGCTCACGAAGAAGAGGCATAGGCATCTTTTTTCAGACATGCTACCGTCATTTAGGCGAAAGTCTTGGCCGTCCTCTGCTGCGGTGAACCACTCATAGAGGAAAATATGGCTGACAAGCAGATAAAAATGTAAATGAAGGCATCCGACGACCTGGTAAGCAAAATGGCGTGACCGTTATATGAGTTACTTGTCACACAGGGATCAGGATCAACAAAGAAGGGTATCAGCTATGGAAACGCGGTACTAGAAAGAAAGCCCAAGTTGCCAACAGTTGAACGATATTCTGGGTTATACGCACAGGATATACAGAACAAGAGAAATTTGATATTAATCCAAAAAATATCTTATGGAGCGTGACTACTTGAATCATCACGAGCACAAGATGGGACACAATACCATAACAGACTGCAGGAAAAATGTGATAAGGATGACGAAACATCCCTTCACGTCCAATACTAGTTTGCGGCACCAGACAGGCTAAGACAACAAACGCTGGGCTTAGAATAGTGTGGTTGGTTCTCCCAAAGCTGACGCAGTGAAGCCAGGCCCTGTCCAATCCGATAGGAAATATGAAGAATTATGATTATTATTTTTAGCGTAGTGTTATGTGCGGCCAACTGTTGGGGCTAGGGGTCCACCCCCTTGTACCTCACTCCGCTCACCCTCGAAATGCGCAGAACGTCCTCGCCGCCGTCGGTCAGGGCAGACATTTCGATTTCTGGTTTGTTGAAATTTGTTGGATCACCTTACCTACAAGGAAATTCGCGACTTGGGATACCGTTCGGTTCGCGTTATTTGTTTGAAAACAATAAACCGGTTCCTCCCGTGTATTGACTTCGATGTGAGTGACAGTTCCTTATATATTATCATTCATGCTTTCGAATCGTGATTTGTTTTGTACTGTGTTTGTATTGTAAATATGTGAGCAATTTTTTAATTGAATCTTAGAATCGAAGAAATGTGTAAGCTGATAGGAGAAAATTTATTGTGCTTCAAATACCACTTAAAATGTATTGGAAGTAACTGCTTATACTTCATATATTTTTTTAAATTCTCTTTCATTGGTTTATGCAGTTTTTTAGTCGTTATATTCAATTTCGGAATCGATCACATTTATACGATACATATACAGTCCATATACATAACACATATAACGCTGCCTCAATGTGCGGCCGACTGCTGGCGCTGCTGTCAGTCTATCCATCTTTATAATTTTACCATTGAGTGGAGAGGGCCTGGGTGAAGCAAACGTACCGCGGTGAAGCAAACGTGACACCAGGTTCGGCATTATCAGCAACCGAAGAAACCTGCATTATATTCGCATGCTTTACACGCAATAAGTACCTTATTGACCACCAAATGCACGATATAAATATCTCAGTATAGACTCTGATAAAGGAACAAATTTTTCGTCCTCATTCGCTAAGCAGATATTTTGCCATGTCAGTAAAGTTGGATAATTGAAGCTTCCAAGCCTTACCCGTAGAACGATCCGAGTATTCAATACTCAACAACGAAAAATTGTTGAGTGTGTGCAGCAGGTGTGGTGAGCATTTCATGTAAATGGATAATAGGAAAAAGTGAATTTTCCGCAGTGAGAGTACGGATGAAGGAGAAAATGAGTTTTTAAAGCCGGAAGAACGTGAGTGGAAGTGTGAGTGAAATAATTGGAGCATAATTCTGGAGAATGAAGTCAAGGTCAGGCAAAACAACAGAATGATTCGGTTGGTTTGTGGCGTGTGGTGTTTCAGGTTAAATGGGGAACGAGAGTGTTGGTTCGGAAAAATTAGTATCAGGAAGGTAATTCGGGGTAACCCTGAAGGGGCGGTTGAATTAAGGATGAAAAGTAGAAGGTGATCCCTGGGATCTACGAAGCCATAGGTGGACTAAATGGAGGAGCAGAGATCGCAATAAACGGGAGAGGGATCGGGAAGCGCTATAGACAAAGTCTTTGGAAGTGAAGACGGAACAGAAACAGTTGGAGACAGCTGCAGTAATAGTGATAGAGAAGAAAATGGGAAGGACGGCCCAAAAATCATTATTGAGGAAATTTTATCCTTTAGGAAGGAAATGAGAGAGATAGAAACGGGGTAAACGCAAAGGCAAAAGGGCAACCGCGATGATTGGAGAATATAGAGAGGAAAGTTGAAGGATGAGGATGAAAAATTCAGAAACGTGTTAACAGGATTGACCGAAAGGGCTGAAAAGTTAAGATGCAAGTGGACAAGCTGAGAATCGAGAAAGAGAGAGAGAGAAATAATTATTCAGAAGATTAAGGCACTTGGAGAACAGGGATGAAAAGGGAGAGAAAGAATGGGAGAGAGATACAAGTATAGGATAAAGGAGAAAGGAAGAAAGAATAACGAAAAAAGTGAATAGAACAGAGAGGGAAAAGACAAACAACCTCATAATATTAGAACTGGAGTGCAAGAGGGAGAATGAAATGGCTGAAGTATCGGAGTTTTGAGAAAAGAATTGAGGAGTAAAGATAAAATCAAACACATTTGACAAACAACGTACGATAGAGAAAAGAGACATATTGGTGGGAGTGAAATCATGGGAAGCTAAACAAGAAGTGATGGGAAACATATAAAAGTAAGATAAAACCAAAAGTTTAGGTTGATCATGGTTTGATGATCATGTAAAGGGAGATACAACGATGAATGGGGGATGTAGCAGAGGAAGCTTGAGAGAAGAAAGAGATATATTTTAGAGAAGGATAAGAAAGAGGGGATGCGAGAAAGAAGGAAAAGTACAAAAGAAACAGTAAGAGATGTGGAGAAAACAGGAAAAAAATGCAAGAAATAGAAAAAGAGGTAAAAGTGATCTTTCGATATGTAGCAGGAATTAAGAACAAGGGCAGTACTTCTTGGAATCATGACGAAGAATTGGATGTTGTAGGGTTTGTGAAAGCCTGGATAAGGAGAAAAAAGCGAAATGCCGGTTAAGTTTAGATAGAAGCTTTGAGGGGCTACTACAGAAGAAGAAAAAGAGTGTGCAATTAGAGGGATTGAAACGGGAGTTGAAAAAATTCAGAAGAATCGACAGAGTTAGAGAGAGTGGCAAGTAGAGAGCGGGAGAGAAAAGTCAAGATGCTAGGGAAATAAGACAGAACAGTTACAATGTACAACGGAAAAGCAATGAAGGAAATGAAATGAGGCATAAAGAAGTTCATCAAGGGGGACGAAGGAATAATAATAATATAGCAGAAGAGGCGATGGGGGAGGGGGGTGCAAGAATAGGAAGAAAAGGTGATATGTATTCAGATGGAGAGAAAAGACAAAGGGAGTCGAATGGTCGGGTTGTGAATGAGGAGGGTATGCAACTATTGGAAATGATGGAGGAAAAAATATAGCATATCCTCAATAGCGAAAAGGAAAGCGACGGAGGGGGGTAGTTTGCGTAAGTGAGATGAACTCGCCTACGGTTCAAGCCTAAGCAATCACGTATAAAGAAGGCTAGGGGAGCATAAATGAAATAAAGAAGAAAGTTGGGGAAGCGTCAGATTATCACTCGATAGGATACTACCTTGAAGTTAAATAGGGGAGGAGGTATTAGTGAATAAGGAAGAATCGATTGAAATAGAAGTGTGGGCAGAAGAATCAAAGAGAGAATAGGAGAAGCGAAGTTTAAGAAAAGAGTGTTGAAAGAAGTATGGGATGAGTTAGAGTTGAAGGTTGTGAGCACTAGAGTTATGAAGAAAAGTTAGAAATAGAATGGAAAATAATGAAGATTAGACAAAAATTTGAGAAAAGAAGAATGTTGGAAAAAATAACAGGTTAGAACAGTATAAAAACTAAAAGAAGGGACAAAAGAAGAGTGTGTCGTAACCAAAAAGGAGTATCCAAATTTATGTAAGCGAAAAGAACTGAGGAAGTCCAATAAAGTGGAGATGTAAAGAGGAGAAATAGGGGAAATCCTGAGCTAGGATCACTATAGTAAAGGACACGCCAATAAGGCATCTGACTGTGATAGGTTCGAGCGAGAAGAGAGAGATACTCCTGTCCCAAATGCAGAAGCAAAATAGAATGAGTCGAAAGAGAGTTGGAGCATAAAGAAATAGAGGTTTCGATCGAGGGATTAAGGGTAGGTGAATCAGATGGCAGTTATGGGTAACGTAAGGAAGCAGTAAAACATGAAGAAGGTTGGAAGAATAAGTGGAAAGGATATCGATCGGTGAAAAGCCATCAGAGAAATGGGAGATGGATAGTCAAATGTTCATACACGAGGAAGGAGGAAAAGGTGAGAGCTAAGGCATATGCTTTGGACCTACGCCGGCTGGTTGTGGGTTCGATTCCCGCCTCGCACTCTGGAATTCGGCGGCCCACGCGATGAACACTTGCCTAGCAAGGGAGTGTTCATTTCAGGAAAGTGGTGATGCCAGTACCTCTTGAGAGAAAGGTTACTCTAAGTCTTTGGAGCTGGTGTTCTTGGTAGTTCGGAACCCACCTTAAGCTGTAGGTACCCCTTTCTTACTACTAAGATAGTAGTAGGGTGTGTAAAGGAATGGTGGTGATGTTCGAGGAAAATGTAAACCCTCAGGGGACACATTGAATCATCCGATTCACTGCTTTGAATACGGCAAACAAAATATATGTGATGGTTCCAACAAAATAAGACAATAAAGACTGCATAAGTGCCTGGGAGAGGTAAAATTCGTTCTGAATCCAGACATGTCTAAAGTTTTGGTTTCCAGTAGAGGTAGGAAGAGGGAGACGAAGGCAATCTTAAAAGTGCTGGTATCAAGTGTGCTAATATTCGAGTTGTGATTTGAGGATGGAAAAAATATGAAAAGGCAGGAAAGTCACATGAGAATTACATCAGATCCACTATTGGACTTGACAGATGCAAGCCATGATGTCTGATGTTGGAAGAGATAGAAAGGGAGAAAATATGGATAAGAGCAGGTGATACAACTTGCAAATGCAAAGAAAATTCAATATATGTAGTTCGGAATGAAGAATACGACTCAAGAGAACAAAAAATTGATCCAGGGCTTCTTATAGCTCCAGATGTACAAAAACATCTGCTATCAAATGAGCTATGTCTCATGTCACTGGCAGAATGTTTTTAATGGGATTTTGAGATTTTTGACAAGTGGTTTACAATGAAATCCATTCATGCACCTTTGGCCCCAAGTCGGGGAAATTTTCCCTTCACCTATCTTTAACATGAGGGTTGAGTCTCTGCGAAACTCTAGAGGGGAAACAAATTCAACAAACAAGAGCCTGTGTGAAAGGAAGAGAAAGTGTAAGAGGGCAGGGCGAAAGGGTTGAAAAAAGTTTAAGGTATTTGGCGAGGGGAAGGAGAAGATGAAAAGATGAAGGAGAGGATATTAGAAGAAAGAAGACGATTTAAGTAGAGGTGACGAAAAGTAAGTTTAAGGTGAGACAGTTCCTGGTTGGCTAGAGTTGTAAGGCAGGGTTGTCTTCTAGGCCGAATTTTGGTTGGTACCTTAGAAGAGGAAAGGACGGGGAAGAGTGAGGATGGAATAAAAATGTACATACACTGGTTATTCGTGAATGGTATAGTTCTATTTGAGGAGAATAAAGGAGGAATAGTAAGTTCAATTAAGGGTTGAAAAAACATTGAAATAGAAGAATGAGGTTGTTTGATATGTCCGGAAAAGCGGTATAAGGCTAATAGGCAGAGATATAGGGATTAGAGGAGCGAAAAGAAATAGAAAGGTGTCAAGGAATACATATCAAATTAACGTTAGAGGTAGACGGGGGAACTCTAGATAATATGGTAAAAGAAGAGGCGCAAAAAGATGAATAAAGAACAAGGGTGTAAAAGAAGGATAGGAACTGAAAAGAAGAGTCGGAGAAATGGGAGAATGGAAAACTAAGGGTCAGAGGGGCCACAAGAAGATAGGATCAAGAAGATAGAAAGAGCTAGGAGTTAGGGATGAAGAATAAGAAAGTGTAGTGGAGAGGCAATAAAAAGCATGAGTACGAGAAGAAGGAGTCTATAACGGGACATAGATCATATAGAAGCAAAGGGATTTCTGGAATTGTACAATGAGATTAGATAAAACTGACTAGGTAAAGATGCAGCTTCGCTTTATTCGCGCGTGCGCCTCCGCACTCCACCCGCTTTCTTTTTCGCACTCACACACTCACTCGTGCGCTCAAACTCTTTATCAATTGTTCGTTTGTCTGCTTCGACACGTTCAACTTCTAAGAATGAGAAATCATTTGATATAAGATTCAGAGTAAGTTGAAATAAACCATTTAAAAATGGCGTGAGCCAAATGTGAAGTGATGGCAGTTATGTAAAAACCCACAAGCGAAAACATTGTGAATTTAGAATGAGGCTTGATAATTTAGGAGTCGGCCGAAAAAAATCCTTTCCCTTCATTCCAATTCCAGAGAGGGATCAGATGTTGTGGTTTAGTACCCGGATTCTACGCGAGGGGGTTATTGAATGAAATATATATCTTGTGTTTGCGAATAACCGTAATTATCCTCTGAAATCTATGTTGCATCACACGGAATTTTATGCATCCGAGTACGAAACAACTTTCGAACCTCCTATTGGATTGAGAAAACAGAAATAAAAAAATTGCTTCGGCTCATTGAGCAGGGTCCAATTCCATCTTCTGTGTAATCTTTTAATGCCTCAAATATTTTTGGTAACTTACTTCAAAGGCCCTGGTCGTATGCATCCCCACCCGCTGAAAATACCATGGATATTATGAGGTAAAGCTCCAAGGAAGAGGCTAATTGGTCTATTTTCACTTGCTATAAAGTCAATATGTGGTGAAGCTTCAAGCAATACTGCAAAGAAACATAATTCTTATTTAGTAGCAATAGATCAGATATTTTTGATTACGAAACTGTCGCCTTAGTCAAAACCTTCTGAGACTAGATCGATTTTTATTGAACTCTTGCTTTTCTACATATAAGGTAAAATCATTCGAAGAATTACCTAGTTTTGGATTGGGTTCGACTATTCTTCTGTTTGTGATGTTGTGTGGATACCCGCCATTTCTCTCATTTGAACCAGAAAGAATGGTGTACTGCTTCATGTACGATGGAAGAACACAATGACGAGGAGCAATAACAAATACGGCTGATAATATAGTACCAGCACACACGCTTATATGATTTTTTTGAATATTGACAATGTAGGCAGCTCCTTTAAGGAATATTGATCGATCTTCATAATTCAGTTTATCAATCACACGTTTTTTACGAATGTGAAGGGCTGAGGATTCTTCTGCAATAATTACGTAAATTAATTTTTTCAAATTATTTATTTCGCACTTTAGAAGCGTTGATGAGTCACCCCCCCCTCCCCCTCATTTTCCACTGTAATTTTTCCTCTTATCCTATACTCAACTTTCATAACTCCTCTCTTCCTCTTTTGAATAATATGTTTACATTAAAAGAAAGGAAATTACTAATTTTATGTGAGGACCACGATCGACCCATGAGAGCAATATAGGCGTGTACCCTCACAATAATAACATGCTTATCAATGAAAATCCACTTTCTTTATCTTCCCTCCTACGGTTGCGTTCTTAAGGGTTTCGCGGTCCTTTTGTAATTATCGTTACAGTAAACGTATATCCTTAAATTACCATTCATAATAATGTGTCAAGACATTATATATATATACCACGCTCTGCAACCACTTCGGTTTGGTTCGATTCCTTTGGCATCGAACTGATTGGCATATGACAAAGCAACTGAACGCCTCCTCAGGTTGCGGATAGAGGGTCCCTGTACCAAGGGTTTCTGCTGAATACGGTTACGACAACTAATAAGCAGTTGCGGACAATAAGTCTTGCTTGGGACTTTTTATTTCAGGACCATCCCTGGACAATTGTCCAGGGATGGTCCCGAAATAAAAAGTCCCAAGCTAAGGCGTAAACAACCGTGCTGAGAGCTGCATGGCACCTGGGTGTGGTGTCATTTCCGGTGTCACCAGAATAACGGGCGACCTCCCGGAGTATACAGTCTTGCTCTCGCATGTGGGGCTCTGCGAGGGTGGACAATCCCTTCCCTAGCTACTCGTGGGAATAATTATGGAAACACAACACACAAGTCCAATTATGAATGCGGTTCAAAATAATCGAACGTGTAGAGCACCCGACAATGGTCCGGCCAGTATTGCCGATCTTCCAGAGTTCAGGGTACTGAGTTAGCTGGAAACACGATGACGAACCGGCGAGACAATCGACGTTGCCTTATGGACGGATCAACTCGATAATGACCTTTCTAGTTGCTATGATGCCAGTACTGTCACTAACCGCAGAGGTTACATGGCGCACCTGCACACTCTGCGGTGCCAAAAATACCCAGAGCTCTCACACCTTTCACAGCAAGTGTCAAGGAACCGTGCCATGAATCTTTCGCGGACAAGAGATGTACGCGGAACGCTTCCCCAACAGCTGCAAAAACAAGCCGCAGATGAAAATCAGGAAGCGACATTGAGACCAACTGCTGAAACAAGGCTTACCTCTAGAGACAACGGCTATTTTAGGACAAGAGGAACATTAACATTCAGGTTCCTTCCAAGCCCCATGATCTGGCTGAAATGGATTCTATCCTTCGTGACGATCTCTCAGAGGATTCCGACCTCTGGGCCATCACTTGTTCAGTTTATGATGCGGCGATAGTTTCGGCTGATGCAAATCAAAGGTCCATACCAACGATCGATGAAAAACTAAACAGCGCTTGCATCAACTTAACAAGAAGATTGGCTGGGCAAGACAAAACGCGACGCAAGGACGAGAATTAAAATGAGGGAGGGATGGGTCAGGGAGAATCGTAAGTTTCTCGCTGACCCATCGCGCCTCTTTAGCGATCCCCCTGTTTTTGTCAAAACCCCACTGGAGTCCGAAGAAGTCAAGACATCTTGAAGGGCGATTTATGAGGTAAAACATCCATTAAATGAAGGCACTGAGAACATTATACGTTTCAAGGAGCTGTGCAATTGGTGGAAACGCCTACCAATCACTGCTGAGAAGGTAAAGGAAGTATTAAGGAGCACGAAGAACTTCTCCGATGCTGGTCCAGATTGTATTAAGAACTTTTGGTGGAAGGAGTTCACTTCTACACACCAACATCTGGCCCGCATCTTTACCTCATATTTGAAGTCGGAGATTCCTATCCCACAGTGGTTGGTGTTAGGACAAACAGTACTCCTACCAAAGAAAGGCGACTTGTCCAACCCAAGGAACTACAGACCAAATACTTGTCTGAACACGGTTTTATATGATCTTCACACCTATCCTGAATGACAGGAGTGTCTGCGAAGACGCTGCAAACCACAATTGCAATCCGTCGATGGCCTGGATCCTGTTCCCATTTGCTGTCTCTTACCTTCCTATTCTGAACCTTCTGTATTCGCTCTCTTCTCTCTTAGCCCAAACTCACTAAGCCATGCTCGCGCGATTTTGCTTCCCTCTTCCCTCTCCACGTTATTTCGGAATTTGCGGGTTCTTCCCAACTGCTGAACAACCATTTTCTCTCTTTCCAGTTCTCTTCTTAGCATAAATCCTAAACAAATCCAACTTAACCCATGACTTTTTACCTGTAGTTCGTCTTTAACCTTACCTCCAAAACCAAAATCCTAAGTAGGAGAATTCCTCCACTTGATCTACCTTTTCTCCGTTGATCTTCAACTATACTTTACTTCACTCCTTCTATTCCTGAAGTACATTATCTAAGTCTTACTCACATTTACCGTAAGATCTTTCCCTCTGGCGTTATCTTCAAACCCTCGCAACGACAAATTCAATCCTCTTTTGTCCTCTGCCCATGGTGCAGCATCATATGCATGCGCTGAAGAATGAAACTTACTGCTACCTAAGGTCGTACCTACTTTCCTTTTTCCTTCAGGTTTTCTTCTAAGTCTGCTAGCATTATACTCAACAATGGCGGGCTGAAAAGGCAACCCTGCCTGACTCTTCTTCTCCTCCGAATTCCTTTCCTTCCCCATTTCCCATCCTCACTCTGAACATTGTTTTTACAAATATTTCTTTTTTTCGCTCAATCAGCACCTCATCCATTCCACTTCCTCACGCAGCTTTCCACAACACCCTTCTAACCTGTTACTTAGCAGTTCTTTATAGATTTACTCCATTCTTCATACTATCCTTTTCTGTTGCTTTATTTCTTCCTGGCCTTCCTATTGTCTTATTCTTTTCTGCCTGCTTACATTATCTTCATCTTTTCCTTTTCTCTCCATCATCTTCCGCTCTTCTCTTCTCCCTCTTCTAACAATCCTTTGAAGCTCTTTGTCCACTTACTCTTTCTTATATTCTCATGTACTTTCTTCCTTCTTTTCCCCCTGTTTATAACCTTTCATACCTTGCCTTACTTCAACCATTTCTTTCTTCCTTTGAACATCTTCCCCTTTCCTTCTATCTTCTCTCGTTTGAGATTCTCACATACCTTTGTTCCCTTATTCTTAACTCATTTTTGTCAACCTTCTCTTTTCGCTATTCTTTTATACTCTCCTATGTATTCCTTTTACTCCTCTTAGATCCCTTACCCCTCCATCCTTTCTCACCATTCCCCATCTCTTTTTGGACTCATCTTTTCACTTATCTCCTCAATTACCTTTATATTTTCATTTTATTCCGTCTACCCCTTCCTCTTTTGCACCTCTCAGATTCTTACTCTTAATTTTTTTCCGGATTCTTGTGACTTTTCTACTCTCCTGCGACTCATGTTCACTTTTTTCTTCTTCTTTCCTTCATTATTCCATCGAGGGTGTTTATGACGTCCTCTCGATTTCGCTATTACCAGGAAACGTTTAGAGCCTTTCTCATTGCCCACTCTCATTCCCACTAAGAACTCTCTTATTCCTGATTCTGCTGGGGTGTAGCATATTATAGTTGCTCCTCCGCCCGCGAATGCTATTCCTACATCTTTATTAACTTTTTATATTGCCACTACAAATGAAGCATCCTGACACTCTATTCGAGTTTTTAAAAACACCTCTCCATCCCATACTTTTGCTCCCTGATCTTTAGTCCAAGAATTGAGGTTACCCCCTTATAAAACCAGCTTCTCGCCTTTTACCTCCATCCATTATTCCATCCACTACGAGCTTTTCTCTCACCCCCGTTACCAGGCCACTCATCCTTCTCCATTTTGCATATTCCTTTTTCGCTTCTTGCATCTTCTAGGCATACCTTTTCGATAAATTTCTTCTCATGTCCTTTCAGCTCCATTTTTTCAATCCTCTCAAGAACCTTCTTTTTCGTTTTGTAATCTTAAAATATTCCAGAATAACACTTTAACCTCCTATTTTCGCCAGTCTTCACTCTTATTCTTGTTCGCCTTTTATAAACCCTGCCACATTCCCTTGATTCTCAATTCACTGTTCCTAGTCCCTCTTTCTTCCTTGCTTTGCTTAACAGGCTCCAAAAAATTCTGTTCCTTCATACTTATCTCTCCGTTTAGCTTTATTCTATACCTTTTTTCATAACTCTGCTACCCTTTCTCCTTTCTTTCTAAGCACTCATTGTCACTTTTTCTCTCCTGCCAGGTCACGTCCTCTTCTATTCTCTTTCTTCTTTCTATCAACATTCTCTTTTTACTTATTATTTCGGATACATCTTCCCTACTCTCTGATGTCACCAAAAACATACCTTTCTCCCTTTTTGTATCCCTCCTTCTACCCATACTTTCGCTCTGATGTCACTAATTACGTCCGTCACGACTTCCTCTGCTGTTTCACTATTTACTGTAATACCCTAAATTACTACGTTTTTCCTTGTTCCTTCCATTTACTCTCTTTCTATTCGTCTTCCGATCGGTTTAATTCCCCTATGTACATTTGAATCCTCTATCTGCACGTCTATCCCACCTTTAATTACTTGCTTGCTACTTAATGTCTCGTTCATACACTGCCGAGACCTTGCTACGAATTTGCTCAATCTATCTTCTATCACTTTCATTTTTCTCTTAACAATCTTTATATTGTCTCAGTTGATTCTCTTCACTTTCTAGTCTCTTTCATACTTTCTCTTTTTCTTCTTCCTACTCTTCCTAATTCCTACTAAACTTCTTCATCTCCTCCTTAATCTCATCTCCTTTCCTACTCAAATCATCTGGTCTCTCACACATTTCCTCTCTTTATACTTTTATCATTTTGAATCTGGAATTCCTTTCCTCCTTTTCTCTTTCCGGTGTTCTCCTTTTTATTTTGCCTAATAAGTTTCCCCTGCCTTGTCTACTTCTTCAAAATCTTCCCCCTCTTCTTGCATCTTCTGCTGATTTTCACACTCCACTCTCATTGCTTGTCGCGTTCATCTGTTTCTGCTATTCGCCGAGGAAACAGTTCAATTTTCGGGCACTAACGCTGTGCGAACGCGAAGCCGCTCTGCTTAGTTGTTCTAATCTCGTGGGTCTCCCTCGCCTATTAGATTTCTCTTGACAAGCTGTTATTAAGAAATTCGTACCCCCTCTTTGCCTGCGTCTCGAGCAGAACTTCAACACTCCCTATAACGCTTGCATCAATCTCCTTCTCACTCCCTCTCTCCTTGTCATCAGTAATCTCCTTGTTAACCCGCATGTCCCATTGACAGATTATCCTGGCCGGTAAGAACCTTTTTTGACCCTCTATTGAGACTTATCGTAATGAACATTCTCCCCTTCTCATCCCTTGAGTAGGACTTCCATCTGACTGCTCACTTCACCTATCTTCACCACATCCCTGAGCCCTTACAAACTTCTACAAAATTTTCACAATTCCTTCTTCACACTGTTCGCTCATTTCACTTCTTCAAATACAAACACACTCAAAAAACTCAAGCCTTGTTGATATAAAGAAAAACTCAACACAAATTGTTACAATATAATTACCAGAGAGCTAAACATGACTTTTCTCACGAGGGATATTTTAATGAAGGAAGTAGAAGAATGAGGTAAGATCAAAATGATAAGGAAAGCGTTTTTCACTGACCATTATCCTCGTTTAAAAAAACCGCAATCCCTTGCGATAAAACGGCGCAAAATATCAGAAGACTCCAAGTCGGTTGCTTCATCATAATTGCAAAAAAAAATCACCAACACAATGGGAATTCGTTGCAGAGAAAATAATAAACTGTTTCTAAGTTCCAAATTGTAGCAGAGTAGGAATGCATTCGACTATCATGGTGAAACTTTGTTTGAGATACACACCTGCGTAATAGAGGCCAATTTTGTTTACGAGAGAGATAATGTGAAGGTGACATATGTAAATGAGTCTGCTTTCTAACTTTATCTGATAACATTGAATATCTTCTGAATATCATGTTTCATTACATATTTCAGACCAAGAAGTTGGGATTGTCATTAAAAAATGTCTTCTCTTAATTGAGATGAAGAAAATTATTACATATTAATAAATATCATGTATAAAATATATAAGAACAAATAAATAGAACAGAAATATGCGCATTTGAATACACATCTACTATAACATAAACATTTCTCACATTTCTGTACATTGGGAAGTGTATAACCGACTTCCTTTCCCTTTTTCTCACGCTTTTCTTCTACCCCAACCTAAGCATTTCCGCAACGTTCCCGAACGTTCGATCGTGTAACAGTACAAAAAGGGGTTGAGATATTTATATTCTGCAGAATCGTCTTGAATTCTTGTAGAACTCTCTAGAAATCTGTAGGATTCTCTCAAATTATGAAAAAGGCTCGTGGATACTGCTGAATTCTGTAGAAGTCTCGCGAATTCAGGGAGTTTTTGTGAAGTCTAAAAGTTATTTAGAATTCTCGTAGAATTCTCTAGTAATCTGCGAGGTTCTTCGGAACTCTTTGAGAGGCTCGTGGATACTGTTGAATTCTTAAGACATCTAATAAATTACAGACGTTTTTCAAAGAGTTGTAGAATCATTCAGAACTGAACAGCTGGATTCCACAAAAGCCTCTACGCTCGTGCTTGGAGGCAAGGGAGGGGATACCGCGTGGCGCATAGATCTTTCCGTAGGAACGAAAAAATCTTCGCGCATCGCGGTATCCCCTCCCTTGCCTACTAGCTCGAGCGTAGAGGCTGTTGTGGAATCTAGCCGTTCAATTCTTAAAGAGTTCTTTAGAAATCTGTGAAATTTTCATGAATTATGTAAGAGGCTCGTGAAATCTGTTGAATTTAATAGAATCTATGGGATGTGTAGAATCCCCGTAAAATCTTGTAGAATTCTCTAGAAATCTGTAGGATTCTCTCAAATTATAAAAAAAGCTCGTAGATACTGCTGAATTCTGTAGAATTCTCTCGAATTCTTGGAGTTTTTCTAAAGTCTAAAAGTTATTTAGGATTCTCGTGGGGTTCTCTAGAAATCTGCGAGGTTCTTAGGGATTCTTTGAGAGGCTCGTGAATACTGTCGAATTCTTAAGACATCTAATAATTCACAGAAATTTCTCAAACCGCTGTAGAATCATTCAGAATTGAACGGCTAGATTCCACAAAAGCCTCTACGCTCGAGCTAGAAGGCAAGGGAGGGGATACTGCGATGCGCGTAGAT
>WSXT02034651.1:0-13580 GCA_011762715.2 Neuroterus valhalla
ATGTTTCATGTATTTTGTTGAATATTTTTCTGTTTGAGTAGAAATTCTTCTTCTTAGTTGAAAATGGTTTTTTCTCTATGAAAAATCAACTTTGCTGCTGAGTATTCAATTCTTTTCCAAAAAATCTATCTTTTTCACTTACAAATGCAACTGTTTTGCGGAAAATTAATCTTTTCGATCGAAATCCAACTGCTTTATCAAAAATTACACTGTTTTGTTGGATAATGTTTTTCTCTCTTTCAAAATAAATGCTTTCTACTCAATTTTTGACAATTCATTTTTCGGTTGGAAATTCATCTCTTCTAGTTGAACACCTTACTCATTTTTTGGAAATTATTGTAGGTAAATAAATATGTCCTTCCAGTCAAATTTGAACTTTTCAGTTCAGAAATCATTTTTTTTTTGTGAAATATTTAAATATCATGTTTTTGTTTAGGAGTTATTTTCTTCGTTGAAAATTAGTCTTTTTTGGTTGAGTTCAAATTTTTTGCATTTGAAAGTTAAATTGTTTTTGGTTGAAACTTGAATTATCCCGGAAACAAAATTTTTATTTTGCCAAAGATTTATTATTTCAGATGATCATATAGGCATTTGCAGACCGGAATGATAAGAAATTAACGGTTAAGTGGTTATGGATAATAAATAATAATAATAATTATAATAAATCTTAATTAAGTTGCCAACAAAAAAAAATATACAAAAGAATATAGTATGACCAATAACAACCTAAAGGGCGAGGTACAGCGACAGCTGTTTTACAACCTAACCCTAGAGTTAACCTTAAATCTAGAGCATAGAAAATGCGCAAACAGATTACTAGATCAAACAGTTGACGGATAAAAAAACCAAACTGGGCTCATTTCTCTCCAAGGTTGTAGCTGTAAAAATATTCGAATCAAATGCTTCGATCGCGGGATCGACGATTCGTGAAACTTTTTTTTCAGCTATTGTCGGCGCCAGGCCGAAGCCGAAGTTAGATTGTGCGCGTAAAGTGTACCCACTTAGATCCACACGGCGCACACTTGTACACTCTTCAAAGTCCACATTAATTTACCGACGTGGTTTTCAACATGCAGTGTTCTGCACCACCAAACAAGTCGTGGACCCAAAAACCCATCGATAATGATGATGTGGACCTATTCTCAACAAGTGGCCGCTGGGGCGCCACCTTATTACTACACGCAAAAAAATACAAGATGCGCCTAGTCACAGGAGTCCTGACACCGTTGATGCTCGTTAGGTCGTAGTCGTATCGCTAACGAGAGAAACTTGTCGAGCGGTGTGGTACGCTTCAAAGCGCTGCAGTGTCAGCTCGAAGCCATCCTCGCTACTGATCGTAAGCGCTATCGTTTCGGGGCTCTGTAATACAGAGCGGCGAAACGATAGCGCTACGACGGTACGAAACGTACCACACCGCTCGACAAGTTTCTCTCGTAAGCGATACGACTACGACCTTACGAGCATCAACGGTGTCAAGACTCCTGTGACCCGCGCGTCTTGTATTTTTTCGCGTGTAGCTGAAATTTCTAATGCATTGTTACTCTCTATTTCTCTCTGGCCATATACAATTCGTAATATATTCTTTAATTTTCAACATTTACGGACAAAAAAATAGCGCTGGAATCCTTGTGAATCGTAGATTTCGAATATATCGTTTCTAAACTTCGTTATTTAGATTTACGTTTTTCCAAATTTTGATAAATACCATCTGTTGAGTGAAGTTTGACTAGCTTGCGCTCGTGGGCAGAGGTGATTGAAGGGTCATTGAGCGATAATAGAGCCCAAGCCCCGTAAAACTTGGCGGCTAAGTCTGCCGAGAACGAAAGGTACAAGCGTGAGGGTTAGTGGTCACTGGAAGGGGAAGGTAACCCAGGTACTTCGCGCGCAAGTGGGCTATACCCGAGACGGGAAACCCAAATCACTGGAATACAATTAAAACACAAGGAAAACTTGAATCACGATATAAAAGGAGTACTTTACCGAGATATTAGGAGAAAGCTTTAACAAAGAGATGAACATAGTACTCAAACCATGATCCAAGGAACCATCCAAGTCCAGGAACAGCCCGAAGCGCAGCCAGCACCAGTAAGGTTCATGAGACCAGAAACCATGTCGGTCAGGGCCATCCCAGGGAGAAAGCTCCAAGCCTGTCACGGAACCATTCGCGAAGTACCATCCGACTGCAGGGAGACACCGAGAACGCCCAACAGCCAGCACGACAGGTGAGGACCAACTCGCCCAAGAAGAGAGGGGCTACCGCTAGCCCCGGGTGGGAAGGCTCGCGAACACCGACCTCCCTACTCCTACTGATCAATGTAGTCCAAATTCAAAACTGGAGATAACATGTGACGGACACGAAACACCGCAAAACCGCAGCTGCAAATCGAATCCAAACTCTTTTCCGACGGAAGCCAGCAGCAGCAGGTAAATTATGAACACATTTCGTAATATTTTTTATTGCTCCAGTAGAAGAATTCTCATTTTTTGGCAATTCTCCGAATATTTTTATGTGATACGAGTATGAATTCCTCATTTTCTCGTGCGTGTTTTGACGCAGCAAAGTAGGCCTTCATTTGAGTGACCAGTGGTGGGGTTAATTTACCTACCTCGACTGGTAAAGTGCACATTTACAGTGTACGCACATGCGCATTCGTTGTTTGGCTCTCAGGCTTTGTTGTCTCGACTGTTTTGCGTAGTACTTGCCCCCTTAAATTTACATCAAAGATAAGATATAAGTTAACAAGAAAGCTTGAAAACCATGGTTTTATTACATTAGGGTATGATTAAACTCACGTTCAGCCGTAAACAGTCTACTTTGCTGCCATGGTGCAGAATATACTATAATTATTGTGCGCAAAAAATTAGAGTAGAAAATAGTTATAATTACCAGCATCTTTACATGCAGAAGTGATACACACTTTGCTAATTTCTCGTTTCGTACTTGTAGCAATGACATTTTCGCACTTGTGAAGAATACAGAGGAGAAAAAGAAAAATAAGAATTCGCAATTTCACCATACTTTTCTGCATGGATAGCTTCCTCTGACTCGTAAGCATTAGATACCTTCTTTCTGTTTACCTGTTATTTTATACAAAACGTTTTGTATATAATTTGGGGAAACAATAAATAGTATCAAATGACCTTCATCATTCAAAGTCGACTCTAGCAAACACGACATTGTAGAGAAATAGATTTGTGAACAATGACTGCTGAATTGTTGGATAGCATATTTTTCCGAGGCTAGAATCGTTAAAAAGAGCTATCGCTGGATTTAGGCGTATTTTTCAGAATAAACTACAGCCTAATAATGTTAATACATTTCTTGCAATAAATATTATCTAACACATTCCAAATCCGTCTCTGGTGAAGTACGAATTTTTTTCTCATTTTCAGATTTTTTTTAATGAAAAATTTTTCAAACCACTTTCGATATTTTTCTTCAACAAAGTATAACTCGAAAGAGCATATAAATATAACAATTATAGATCAAGGAATGCATTTTCGATGACACGTGATTATGATGAAATGAAGAATCTCAAAAACATGCTATTAAAATATTTATAAATATGGAAAACATAAGTTCTTTGAGATCCATTTGACTTTGACCTTTAGCTTTCCAAATTATCGTTTTATCTCACAGAATGATAAATTATTATCACGCGTATTTGTACATTCTTCTACAATATATCATGCAGAAATAAAGATAATTATAGTCACTTTTTTAAGAATAAACGTTGATAAACTCATTTTTAAATATATTGATATCTAGCTAAGCATAAAATTACACGGTTATTTTTCTCATTTCTTCAAATACACGATGTCCTCCATTCTTGGAATTACCCACGAAGGAATATAAGGAGACTTATCTAATGTATTTGATACTGTCTGACTTTCTTGGAATAGATCGTGCAGCCGCGAAGTGGAATTAACGGTGCAACTTTGATTTCTGCGCCTCTGTAGGCCATAAACTGTACTGCACTATTTTATTTAACAGATCGGCAGATGGAGGTTGGAAACCTCCCGACATACTGAAATAAATCAAAAAGTGAATAAAACCATAAAAAAGGAATAATAATAGTAGAAAATTGTGCAAGGTGGAAGAATAAATAGGAGAAATAGAAGTAAGTACAAGATTGGTGAAATTGGTGCATAGTAAGTGTTCAAAAAATTATTTGATTCCAAGTTTTGAATATCGATTTTCGCTTTTTTAGTTTGTTGAGAATAATTCTTCTAATCACAATTCTGAAATATATATAATCCGTGTAAATAAACTACATCTGTTTGCGAAGTAACCTCAGAACAACAGAACTTTAGGTTACGTGGTTGTCATGTGCGACCGGCAAAACATAAGTACTGTTTTAGAAACTAGAAATGTTGTTTCACCTAATTTCTCATAATGATTGAATTCACACTGAATGAACAAATGCGTCACTGACAATAAAATTGATTTATTAATCAACACACACGTAAATAATAATACACAGTGAAAAAAATTATAAAAAAGAATAGTCAAGAATCAATAGTCTAAATGAACATAAAAAGCTAAATGAGCTAAAGTTAAAACAATGAGAAGTACAAAATAATAATTGAATGTGGAAATTGTCAAAACATGGACGCGATACTTAAGCATGAAAAGCTAACTCAGGCCTGTTCGAGGGATCAGGCCTGCCCCTGAAAGTGGGGGTGTAGAATGACGTCGACTGACTAACGGGACCCTCAGAAAAGTGCTCGTAGGCACTTGTCCTTTTCTATTTAAGAGAGAAAAATAATTCAAATTGAGTGAAGCTCAAACATCCTCCCCTCTTTGAAAGACTCGAAATCAGGCTTTCGAAATAATTGAATAAACGATAATCGAAATTTTAAAATTAAAAAATTTGGTTAAATATTAGCACATTGTAATTTTGTTACCAATTCACATGACACTCATAATTCACAGCTTGATTGTCTTTAACAAGCACATTAGTTTTTGGGAGCAAGCACAACTGTGTAATTGCACGTGTTGTTTCCCCCTTTGCTGTAGTAATAGTCGCCGTCCTGGCCACTCCGTCTTTTCCTGGATAAAGGGCAGACACCTTGCCCACCAACCAATGTAGCGGAGGGAGTTGATTGACCTTTAAAAGCACAACGTCGTCGATTTCCAGGTTTGCTGTTGAGCCACGACGCCATTTCGTGCGTTCCTGGAGACTGCTGAGGTACTCAACAGACCATCGCTTCCAAAAGTGTTGCTTCATTTTTTGTAACCTGTCCCAGATGATGAGTTTATTATCTGGAATACATGTAACATCATTCTCGGGCAGGGCTACCAGTGGTCCGCCGATGAGAAAATATCCTCGTGTTAGGGGTAGAGCATCTGCAGGATCGTCAGATAGGTGCGTGATGGGCCTGAAATTGAGACAGGCTTCTATCTGAGTGAGCACGGTGTAGTATTCTTCGAACATCGAAGGATTCTCCCAGAATCCTCTTAAGATGATTTTTCACCGAATGTACACCTGCCCCTCAGAGTTCTCCGAAATGTGGTGACCTTGGAGGAATAAAGTGCCACTTGATTCCCTCGTTGCAGAGAGCATCCTTCAGTTCGGCTGATTGAAGTGTCTGAGTCAGTTCTTGAAGTTGTCTGGCGGCTCCGACGAAGTTGGTTCTATTGTCAGAGTATAAATTGACAACTCTGCCTCGGCGTGACATGAATCTTCTCGGGGCATTGAGAAGAGCTACAGTTGTTAGATTGGTTTCAAGCTCTATATGAATGGCCTTTGTGCTGAAACATACAAAGAGAGCTATATAACCCTTTAATTTTGTTTGACTACGTCTGATTCCTGCCTTCATGTAGATTGGCCTGGCGTAATCAACTCCTGTGCTGCAGAAAGGTCGACATTCCTTTGTCCTGTCGGCTGGTAGATGACACATTTGAGGAGTAATTGAGATAGGTTTGGCTCGAGCGCATTCCATGCAGTGACGGATGACGTTCTTAACTGCATAACGTTCTCTGACAACCCAGAGTCTCAACCGAAGATTCGCCAAGACTGATTGTGGTCCAGCGTGGAGTAAACGCTCATGTTCTGCGATGATAATGAGCATTGTTAACCTGTGATGTGGAGCTAGGAACAGAGGGTGCCTTTGATCCTCTGGCCGATCTGAATTGCCGAGGCGACCTCCAACCCGCAGCAGTCCTTCTGGATCGATGAATGGATTGAGAGACAATATTTGATTTTTACAATTGAGAGGAAATCCCTTCTTGTGGAAAGCTAGCTCTGCTGGAAACTCCTCACGTTGTTCGATTCCAATTAAGATCCTCAGTGAAAGCTGCATCTTGTTCGTGGTAATGGTCTCGTTTCGCACTTGTTTAGTTTTTCCTGCGATGGTTTGAAAAAATCTGAAACAGAAACTAGTTTCGCGCAACAAATCGTTGAGATTGGAAAAACGATCGATTATGTGCGATTTTGTTACACTGAGATGACACACGGCTGCCTTTCTTCTTCCTGGTAGCTCATCCGGTGTCCGTCCTTCGTTAGGCCAGCAGTCTGAATTAAGTTTGAGCCATGCTGGTCCATTCCACCAAAGCTCATTCTCAATGAGTTCCACTGGTGATACACCTCGTGAGACAAGGTCTGCTGGATTGCTGCTACCAGGCACGTGTCTCCATTGACTGACGCTTGTAAGTTGCTGAATTTGGCTGACTCGGTTGCCAATGAATGTGATCCAGCGTCTTGGTTCATCAGCTGAATATGCTAGAACGAGTTCGGAATCTGTCCAGAACCATGATGGTATACTGACCTTTAGTGATGTCGTGACCTTCTGGAAAAGTTCTGCTAAGAAGACTGCCGCACAAAGTTCAAGGCTCGGAAGTGTCCTTTGCTTCAAGAATGCTACTCGCGACTTTGCGCATAGCAGTCTAACCGAACTCTCTCCTGAATGATTGGTAGCCCGGATGTATATGCAAGCACCGTACACCTTTTCTGATGCATCAGAGAAGCCATGAAGTTGAAGGTCTGTGTAGCCACCATCGATCATTCGCCTGGGTATCCTGATGTAGTTTAGATCACTCAAGGTTTCTCGATAACGTTCCCACTGAGTGTGCATGTGAGTTGAAACTGCTTCATTCCAATCAAGCTTTAGCTGCTAAAGTTCTTGCATGACGATTTGGGCTGAAATAACGGCTGGGGCGAGCAAACCTAGAGGATCGAAGATCTGAGCTGTTTTTAAAAGAATAGATCTTTTTGAAATTTTTCTATATTTGACATTGATATTAATGTTATACTGCAGTGTATCAGCTGGAGGATGCCATCTGATTGCCAATGTTTTTGATTCTTCTGGTCTTCCGAAGTCAACCATTTCTGTTTTGGTTGAAGAATCTGGACGTTGATTTGAGATCACTCCCTCACTGTTCGAACACCACTTTTAAAGATTGAATCCCACACTCTCTAATGCAGATGAGACTTGAGCGCGCAAATCCAATGCTTCTTCGATGGAGTCTGCACCAGTGATCATGTCATCCACGTAGAAATCGTCCGAAATCACTTGCGCTGTTGCTGGATTGTTATCTCTGATATAAGCACCTGGTTGCTAAAAAGACAGCTGCTGCTGTGCCATATGTGATTGTGTTGAGCTGAAAGGTCGTCGGTCGTTCTGTAGAATCTTCTCGCCAGAGAATGCACTGCAAGTTGCGATGGTCAGGATGAATCCACACCTGTCTGTACATTTTTTCGATGTCCGCGGTAATGACAATACGGTGAAATCTGAAACGTAATACCAGGGAGAGAAGATCTTGCTGAACAGTTGGCCCAACGAGCAGTATGTCATCCAGAAACTTGCCGGAAGTACTTTTTGCTGAACCGTCGAAGACGACTCGCAATTTAGTTGTCGTGCTGTCTGGTCTCAAAACTGCATGATGTGGAAGATAATACCTTGTGTGCTGATCTTGTAATCACTCACCATTTACTGCTGCCATGTGACCCAATTCTCGATATTCCCTCATGAATGCGGAGTACAATTCTTTCAGATGTGGCTCTCGTTTAAAGCGTCTCTCAACAGATTCCAGTCTTTTTTGGGCCATGTGAAATGAATCGCACAAGGATTCTGGCTGCTCGCAAAGTGGTAATCTTAAAATGAACCTGCCGTCGTTGTCTCTGGTAACATCCTTCTTGAACAAATCTTCACACCAAGCTTCTTCAGATGATAAGATAGGGTGATGATTGAAAGATTCTTCAATATTCCAGAATTTCCTAATCTGAGCATCCAATCTGCTGAGGCTGAAGTTGCACGTTGCCCGACGATTACCTGAAACATTGGAAAGATTACCTGCTATAATCCAGCCCAGTTTGGTCTTCTGCAAAAGTGGGAGTCCTCGACCTAGTTTGATTTGTCCCACACAAATCAGGTCCCAGAAGAGGTCGATTCCGATGATGATGTCGACCTGGCCGCCTGCGTGGTACTCTGGATCCGCTAGTTTGAGGTGAGGTGGTATCTCCCAACGTCGTTCTGCTTTTGTAAGGACTGGTAGGTTTCTCGTAACCTCGTCCATTACCAGGAAGTTCACGGTTGCACAATATACGTTGAATCTGGAACCAATGGTTGCTCTTGTGTAATAGGTGTTCTGAGTGCATGTGCCACCTATTCCGCCGATCTCGATGTTTTGCTCGTGAATTTTCAATTGCAAGTCTTGACTCAAACTTTTTGTCATGAAGATTGAGGTCGAACCGCTGTCTAGCAGTGCTCGACACATGTGCGACCTGCCACGTTGATCCAGGACATTAATTAATGCTGATCCCAAAAGAGCTTCATAGCCTGACTGTGATGCTAGCGCTGTAGCGACGGCTGCATTGGCTGTTGATTTGATTTTCCCTGGAGGTGTGGCGTCCGGTGAATCGGGTGTTCCTTCATCTGAATGTAATAGTGTGTTATGCGCTTGGAAGCAGACTCTACACGAACCTTTACATTCGTTGCCTGGATGAGCCTTCTTCAAACAATGAGACAAAATTTCATTGCCTTTACTTCTTTGATCCGCTGTTTCACACTAAGACCCCGAAACTCTGTGCATGCATATAAAGGGTGTGATTTTCCGCACTTGTAGCATCCGCTCCATTGTAAAACGTTTTCTTGTGACTTGCTTGCGGAAGACCTGTCAAATTTGTTGAAAGTTTTACCTTTTTTTCCGTTGTTAGATGAGGATTGATTCGATTTCGACTGCGTGTTCGAATCCGTCCTGTAAATTGCTTCGAGTGCTCCGCACCTGTGTGAGAGGAAGTCAAAAAGATCCTTCAAAGTGGGAACCTGGTCATCGCTGTTTCTCATTTCCCACTCTCGAACGGAGATCTTGTCCAGCTTCTCTGTGAAAACCTGAATGAGAATTGTGTCCCATGAATCCACTGGCTCTTTGAGAGCTTGTAAAGCCTTAATGTGGCGACGGGCTTCGTCGATTAAATTGCGAAGTTCAGCGTGTGATACCTTCTGCAAAGACGGCAGTCTAAGTAGTAATCGTGTATGCTGTTGTACTAGAAGCCGTTTTTTTCTGGTAACGTTCACACACGAGTTTCCATGCAACGTCGTAATTATTGTCTGTTATCTCCAATGATTGGATTATTTTTGCAGCATTTCCCGTAAGTACTGAGCGAAGATGATACGATTTCACTACCCTTGTCACTGTAGGCTGATCGTGAACCATGGATTTGAAGAGATCGTGGAAGTATTGCCATTGCTGGTAGTCTCCGTCGAAAGTTGGCAACATCATTTTTGGTAAACTAAGCATTGGATTCGATTTTGAAAATACGTGACTGGGTGTACTTATCTGTGGCTGAATATCCAATGCTGATGAAGATGCTGGAACTTCTGCGGCCTTGATCCTGGCTCTGGCTAATCCTACAACTGAATAATATAAATCTTCATAGACTTTTCTGGATGTGCTCAATTTTACTTCAGCATCCACATCGACGTCTTCCTCAGAGATGGTAGGTTCGTCCAGCGTCGTTTGTATGGAGTCGACTTCGTCATACGAAGATAAAACCTTGGCTAACCGTTCCCTCAATTCGTCGTTAGGGTCTGTAGGAGTGAGGCTTTGTATTTAAGTCTTTGTGCGAGTTAGCTGAGCCTTGAGTACCTTTCTGCAACTGACCAGCTGATAGAGAGTTGACATGTTGACTGTGGTACAGGAGCTCTGGTTGAGTCGAGCGTTTCTCTCGGGCCGTCGGAAAGAGTGAAGGAACCTCAGTTGAGTTGAGCGTAGACAGCTCCTTTTCCGTGAGTACTACCCCTCATGTGCGGCGACTTGGGTCAGTGGTGTGGTCCCTGCGTTGCACGTGGGGAGGACGTAAGAAGGGAGGCTGGGTTGTTCTCCCTCCACTGTTTCTTGCACTTCCAATTTTCACTGAATTGTTGTAAAGTTTTGAAGATTTTCGGAGCGTGGGTACTGTCCACCACTACACTCACACACTATTTGTTGATGAGGGACGCTTGCCTCACGAACACAAACACGCACTGTTCCCTGATGCACTCTCACTGATTTAGACACTGTTTCTTGTTTTTTGTTATTTATTTGTTCACTGAATCATTTGCACTCTTTTTAAGAGAGTCCGACCCGGAGGACCATGTTCTAGAAACTGGAAATGTTGTTTCACTTAATTTCTCATTATGATTGAATTCACTGAATGAACAAATGCGTCACTGACAATAAAATTGATTTATTAATCAACACACACGTAAATAATAATACACAGTGAAAATAATTATGAAACAGAATAGTCAAGAATCAATAGTCTTAATGACCATAAAAAAATGGTTGGGTTAAAACAATGAGAGGTAAAAAATAATCATTGAATGTGGAAATTGTTAAAAAACGGGTGCGATACTCAAGCATGAAAAGCTAACTGAGGCCTGTTCGGGGGATCAGGCCTGCCCCTGAAAGTGGGGGTGTAAAATGACGTCGACTGACTAACGGGACCCTCAGAAAAGTGCTCGCAGGCACTCGTCCTTTTCCATTTAAGAAAGAAAAATAATTTAAATTGAGTGAAGCCCAAACAAGTACTTTATATTTTTTCCTGAAGAGTCGCTAAAGACCAGAATTGCACCGTTTATTCTGCTCTCCGACTGCACGATCTATTCCGGAAAAATACAATCGATCCACTTCATGATTCCTATAGGTGATATGTCTCCTTATGTTCCTTCGTGGAATTAACTATCTATTTTCTAGCGGAATAATGTATAATAAGATAGACGTAAAATGAAAAGTAGTTTCAGACGTTTCAATACCGGCTTTGCGATGTAAGATTACGCTGCCGTCCTGCATCCCTCTTTTAACGCAGAAAAAACAAAGGGTTGTAATTGATTCAGCCAGAAATCCAAGGATTATCTCGGCATGCGAATAAATGAAGATCGGTGAAGGTTAAATAAAAATTTAACGATCGTTTATTTTTGTTCCTGCCGATCGTCATTTCTTTCGCTTGCGAAGATTGCCAAAAAAATTTTACTATCTTCAAGCTAAACAGACAAATGTTTTACGCAAGCGAAGATAACTTCCACAAAAAGGATTAATTTTCAACAATATAAGTAAACTCGCAGCAGAATAGATGCACTATTTACCAAATAACTGATTTTTCACCAAAAAAACCATCAAGTTTTCAATCGGGAATGAAATGCTTGAATCACCTTGAAAATAACTGTAAAAAGAGACCAATTTTGAAACAGTTTAATTCAACCACAAAATGTTAGTTTTCATCAAAATACCTCAGCCTGAACAGATGACTTTCTAACGGAGAAGTTAATTTTGAATAAGGAAAGATTCAAATTTTCGCCAAAGGCCATGCCACGCTCGAAAAACCAGTTCCCTTTTGATCACTGCAGTTCAGCAGCTTTGGGCGCAGTCAGTACTTGGATGGGTAACCGTCCGGGAATATCGCATGCTGTCGGCATTTTGGCAGGAGATGGGTGTCCTCCCGTGTATACAAATTAACCGATTGAGACTCTTTGCGAGTTACACTTTCCCTGCAAGGGATTATGGCTTAATGGTACAAAGAAAAAGATGAAGAATGGCATTCACTTATTTATTCTACATAATTTACGTATTATTCATTTCATAGAAGATTTTCCAATGTTTTGGAACATTTCTCACTCCATATGAGACTTATTTTGTCTATGCGCGAAGAAGAACGGTATTCATTTGGGAAACGGACCCAGCGAGGCCCTTTGACATTAATTGAACATCAGACGCGGATCCAGAGGGGGGGGGGGGGGCTCCCCAAAGTCCAGACTCGAGTTTTCTATATAAAACAAAGTTTATCATATATAATGCTGCAAAGCGAATTTCCTACTTGAATACGGTTATATAGGAGGCATCATTTTTTCGTGAATAAACATTAACAAGTTGAACAGGAATCGGATAGTGGACAAAACTCTCAGAGACAAATCTCCCACAAATCTGAAGTTGGCTTTTTGCATAAAAGAATTCATTCAAAAATGTGATTATCGAGATAACGAAAAGAAGAAAAATTTAATCGCGAATGAAAAGTGCACTAGTGTTTGCTAGGGGTGATAACATTTTTGAATGACTTGCTTTATGCAAAAAGCCAACTTCAGATCTGTGGGAAATTTGTCTCTTGGAGATTTCGTCCACTATAGGCGAGCGGCGCACCCTCAAAAAGATGCACAGAAACATGAGTTGACCTACCACTACAAAACGCAAGGAAATAATCAATAGGGATCGATTAATTATGTTATCAGGAACAAAAAACCTTAATACTACTCTTTTGTCCCGATGATCAGTAATTTCTTATTAACTAAAAAATGATAAAATTACGAAAAATGAAAAAATCGTTACGTTGGTAATTTTTTACAGTAAAATGGATGAAAATAAACACTTTCTTACTTATGGTATTTTTTCGGAAAATGCTTTGTTTCCGAGTTACACGCAATTTGAAGTCAAAAATCGACCGAAAAGCGTAAATTTTGAGAAAAAAATTCTCGGCTTCTACCACAGCTTTTGGAGATTTCATGAATGCAACTTACTCGTAAAAACATGTTCTTTTAGACAGTATTTTTTTCTTTCGTGCTACTTTTGTTTGCAATGACAAATTTGTCATACCAAATTCGTGAAATTTACGGATTTGCGGTGACGAAGCGCGTAACGTATAATGAATCGCGGAACTATTTGTTAATGAGTAACGTTGTAATATGTGGTTTTTGGCCATTGATTTTTGTTCTTTATACCATGTACTGACAAAAAGATGCCTTCCTCAGATAGAATATTCTTCAATCCCACGGTGAATATCTATTTTTCCGATCAACCAGCAATTTTACGTAAATATGAAGAAGAAAGAAATATTTATATAGAAATATATTTACATAAACTATACTTGTATAAAGATTGTTTTTCAAAACAGGTGTTCGGACTAATTCAATCTAAACGCGTGTTTGCTGTCTTACTTGTGCGATTTTACTTGTTTAAACTTGCACAAATACGCATAGCTGTTTGAATCACTGAAGATTAAATTTAGACAAAAAAGTTGCAATGGTAATGTATACACGGAGAGAACTGTCTAGCGGAAATTGCACGGAAAGTTGTCGTGCGTTTTTCGCACGCGCTCAATGTGCTTTAA
>WSXT02034662.1:0-13580 GCA_011762715.2 Neuroterus valhalla
CCAAAATTTACAAACGTTTTAACGTTTCGTAGGAAACGTTTCCAAAACGTTTGCAAAACGTTTGTGTGTTATCCGGGTACTTCATAGACTGGGGCTTCCTTGGCCATGAAAAATTCCATAGTTGACGAATTTACTAATAAATAGAGAAAAAACAACAAATTGAGGCTTCTAGGTTTCTTACGGAGAAGTAAAACAATAAACATTCTAGGGTAATCGTTGAACACTAAAGGAAGCGATGATCCTCTTCTGGGGAAAACAGCCAGCGTCTGTAATCACAACACAATATGATGTAGATTAAAACATTAGAAGAACCCTTTGAATTCGTTACTCCAAGGTTCGTTAATATATGGGAGCGAGCTAGTGATCGCAACTTTGGCACCTAGACTTACTGCGATTGCGCTGAGCTGCATGAGAGAAACACGGTGCGACTCATTACGACTTATCATGACATGTTTCTATTATGCCGTCTAGCGCAAGCACAGTACGTTACATGAAAACGTTGTGATCAATGGATCAAGTCGAATGTGACGCGTGGTTTTGGTTGGTCACAACCATAGAAATATTATAGATAGAGGAGACAAGCCATAGGCTCTCGTGTAAGTGGAAGTGTCCGCAGACAAACTATAGCAAAAATTATTGGGTCTAGGCTACCTCTGTCTATAGCGCATATGTTAGAGAGAGACACCAGTAACCCACGGCTCTTTCTGTATCTTTTTGTCCCATCCTTCTGTCTCTTTCTTCTCCGATGCCGCGTTGTGTGCTGGCTTGCCTCCTCTATCTATGATATCTCTATGGTCACAACTTTAGTCACTCCTGATAGGCTACATGAGAAAGATGCGACTATGATTGGAGGACAGACTTTGGAAGTTCCATGATCGCTGAAGAATTTGAATTTCAATATAAGAATGGTATGCGTGCATGTCTTCTAACAATTAAAGTTGGGGTTGTCGTTCTTAGTCCCTTTGAAATATTTTTTACAATGAATCACTTGTACGCTCATCGGTAACTCATGGCAAAAATCTTGCTATGCTAATATCGTCCTATAATACGAGGTCTAGGCCTATCATCAGATAACCCGGCCGGGTCATGATAGCTTATTCAATAAACTGGACGAGTCAGATAACTCAGCCGGATAATGAAAGCTACTTCAATAAACCGGACGAGTATCTAGTCTCCAAACATTACCCTTGAAATACTTGAAATCGTTATTCATGACATAAAAAATTTTAACATCAGACTAAGAACTTACCAGGAATTTTTCTTTTCTTCTTTTAAAGACGATGCACTATTCATTTTACGCTCTCATTGCGTAGAAAAAGGCACATCTATTTTCCATTTATTGAAAAATCTGCAGTTTTCTGCATCATCGCCATTCTTCTACATCTATGTTTTGATCCTAGAGATGACGTTATAGCCAAGCAGGAAATTCTCGAATTCATCGATATTTTCGCTCTATAGTATCAATATAAAAATCCTCATTACTTGTAGCATAAATGGGATATATACCTTACTTGAAACAATAATAACCAATATTGACCTTGAAAGTGATGACGATGGTCCCCATGCAAATGGCTTTGCACTAGGTGTCCAAAATGATATTCTACAGGAAGTTTCCTACAAATTGATATCCAAAGTGACCAATATTAACCTCGAAAGTGATTACGATGGTTTCCGTGAATCTGACCTTGCACTAGTTGTCCAATTTGATGTTACACAGGAAGTTTTCTACAAATCGATATCCAAAGTGACCAATATTAGGCTATTAAGGAGGGGAGGCAAAATTTAATAAATGAAGGTAAATGGCTAATTATATTTTTAGGAAACATTAACGATTCTACACGAAAAATCTGAAGTAATGCCAAACGTCGTGGGTCTTCAGAGAAATGTTGAAAACTTTTTCTATTATTTTCTTTTCATTTTCTTGCAAATGTTGCAATCATTCAGGGGTGGGCAACTGCCCACCCCAGTTCCACCTTGCGTACGCCCTTGACGATGGTCCCTATGCAAAAGGCTTTGCACTAGGTGTCCAAAATGATATTCTACACGGAGTTTCCTACAAATTGATATCCAAAGAGACGAATATAAACCTACAAAATGATGACGATGGTCCCCGTGCAAAAGGGTTTGCACTAGGTGTCAAAAAGGATATTCAAGAATGAGGTTTCTAAAAATTGATATCCAAAGTGACCAATATTAACCTCGAAAGTAAGGACGATGCTACCCGTGCAGAAGGCTTTGCACTAGGTGTCCAGAATGATATTCTACAGGAAGTTTGCTACAAATTGATATCCAAAGTGACCAATAACAACCTCGAAAGTTATAAAAATGGTCAAGGGCGTACGCAGGATTTTTATTAGAGGGGGAAAAATTCACTAAATGTAGTTAAATGGCTAATTATATTTTTATAAAACATGAAAACTTGTACACGAATAATTTAAAGTAATGCCAAACGTAGTGGGTCTTGAGTAAAATGTTGCACAACTTTTTCTATTATTTTCTTTTCATTTTCTTGCAAATGATGCAATTATTCAGGGGTTGGCAACTGCTCACTCTAGTTCCACCTCACGTACGCCCTTGAAGATGGTCCCCGTGCAAAAGGCTTTGCACTAGGTGTCCAAAATGATATTCTACAGGGAGTTTCCTACAAATTGATATACAAAGTGACGAATATAAACCTCGAAAATGATAACAATGGTCCCCGTGCAAAAAGCTTTGCACTAGGTATCCAAAATGATGTTCTACAGGAAGTTATCTATGAACTGATATCGGAAGTGATCAATTTTAACATCAAAAGTAGGTCCCCATGCAGATTGCTTTGCACTGGGTGTCCAAAATGATATTCTACAGGAAAATTTCTACAAATTGAAATCCAAAGCCATCAATTTCAACCTCAAAAGTAATGACTATGCTACCCGTGCAGAAGGCTTTGCACGAGGTGTCCAAAATGATATTCCATAGGAAGTTTTCTATAAATAGATATCCAAAGTGACCAATATTAAGCTAGAAAGTGATGACGATTTTTAGAAAACATCAACGATTGTACACGATAAATTTGAAGTAATGTTAAACGTCGTGGGTCTTCAGTGAAATGTTGCAAAACTTTCTCTATGATTTTTTTTTCATTTTCTTGCAAATGATGCAATCATTGAGGGGTGGGCAACTGCCCACCCCTGCCCCACCTTGCGTACGCCCTTGACGATGGTCCCCGTGCAAAAGGCTTCGCACTATGTGTCCAAAATAATATTCTACAGGAAGTTTCCTATAAATTAATATCCAAAGTGACCAATATTAACCTCGAAAGTAATGGCGATGATTTCCGTGAATCTTGCCTTGCACTAGGTGTCCAAAATGATATTCTACAGGAAGGTTTCTAAAAATTGATATCCAAAGTGACCAATATTAACCTCGAAAGTAATGAGGATGGTACCCGTGAAAAACCCTCTGAACTAGGTGTCCAAAATGATGTTCTACAGGAAGTTATCTATGAATTGATATCCGAAGTGATCAATTTTGGCCTCGAAAGTAGGTCCCCGTGCGAATTGATTTGCACTAGGTGTCCAAAATGATATTCTACAGAAAAATTTCTACAAATTGATATCCAATGTGATTAATATTACCCTCGAAAGTGATGACGATGGTACTCGTGCAAATGGCTCTGCACTAGGTGTATAAAATGATATTCTACAGGTAGTTTTCTCCAAATTTATATCCAAAGTGACCGACATTCTCCTCGAAAGTGATGATGCTGGTCCGCGTGAAAAATTTGTGCACTAGATGCTCAAAATGATATTCTGCAAGAGGTTGGTCACTTTGGATAACAATTTGTAGGAACTTCCTGGGATCATCGCCATCATTCGCGGGGCCTATCAAATTCATAAAATAATAAGATAAATTTAAGGTAGTAATGGAAAAAGGAGTAAAATTCCCCACAAAAACATTGAAAATGTTCGAAAACAGCTTATTCGTCGTGTTCTTTCTTAGATGGGAAAATTCTGACCGTGAATGTAGTAAGAATCTCCTAATACTTTCTATGCCCCATACACCTTCTTGTTAATATTTCCACATATGAGAGTTCTGAAATCAACTCGAGCTAACTTTCAAGGTAATTGCTTAGTTATTTGAACAACAAGTTAATGATATTTTAACCATACTTTTTCGAACATAAGTTTTAAAATAAGATATGGTCAATAGTCTTCTCTCGATATTTCGGCCAAAAGTTATTAGCGGCTCGCTGAAAAGGAAGAACTACCTACATGATCATTGCAATTTCTGCTCCGTGAATATTCGGTATCGTCTAATAATTCAACTTCCCATGATTCTTGTAAACATACACACAGTGTCAGAAGTAATCGTTATTTTCCCATGCATTGCTATGAAAATTCTGGTAGCATAGAAAAATTTCCAAAAGAGAAGATAATTGATGAAGTTATTAGGGTTTTTGGATTCAAAGATTGGGGAAATTATAAAAATTTTATTTTGCAAGTTAGATCGCTTTGACTTTACAGCGAGCCGCTAATAACTTTTGGCCGAAATATCGAGAAAAGACTATTTACCATAATTTATAATGAAACTCATGTTCGAAAAAGTATGGTTGAAATCTCTTTAACTTATTGTTTGAATAACTAAGCTATATTCTTGATAGTTAGCTCGAGTTGATTTCAGAACTCTCATATGTGGAAATGGTCAGAATTTTTCCGTCTAAGATCAAACACGACGAATAAGCTCTTTTCTAACATTTTCAATGTTTTCGTGAGTATAAAGTGCCCTAACATTTAGCGGATATCGACAACAAAATCTTCTCATATCCAGAACAATTTGAGACATCAAGCTTTCGAACGAATAAAAGAAAGGGTAAAGATTGCTGGCCGATTCATTAAACACAAGATGTAGCGATAACCCTCTACTAGAGAAAACAGCCAGCTTTCAGAATCATAACAAAATATGTGAAGCATGAGAATGACCCGTTGAATTCGAAATACCAAGGTCCGTGAATATAAGAGATCCAGTCCTACTCTGAGACTGAGTTTAAAAGATCAGTCTTCGGCTCAAACATGACGAGTTGTTCTGAATGTTTACAACTCCGGTCACTCCTGACAGGCTGTCTGGGAAAGTTGCGACTATGATTGGAGGACAGATTTTGGAAGCACGTTGATGAATTATCACTGGCCAGGATAACGAAACATCACTAGAACGCTCATCAGTAGCTCATATCCAGCACCCTTGCAGAGTTCTACGTCAGGTTGATGAGTCTGTGGAACCTCGAAGCTTCTGTCCAGCAACACAGGCTATCAGTATTCCTAAAAATGATAGAACTGAAAATGCTATAGGTTTTCGGTTAGCAGTGATGAAAAATGGAAGGCGTTCTGGCGCAGCCATTCAAATCCTGTGCTAACTTGTCTGGAGTTAGTATTACGAATAATGTCATGAAGCCCCTCAATCCTTGATGTCCACCGTTGTCCATCGACGATGCTAATTCAGTGGAGCAGTAAATATTGAGAAGATGTACATCGAACAAATCAGCCTTAGAACTTATTATCGAAATATGAACGAAACTAGCTGTGGAGTACTGGACTGTCCCTAAAATTCTAGAAATTAATTTATTCCATATTTGGAACTTGATCAATGTGCGTTACTGAATCTGCAACGTCACAGTATTTGTGGTACTGCTGGAAAACAAGATTAAATGACATGGCAATTGAAGGAGTGAATAATAAACTTTTTAAATGCAGAACTTCTTCGTGCGCGTTTTAAACTCTAAAAGCAGTGACGCTAATAGTGAAATGATGATGCTCCTGGTGGAACGGTGACTGTTCGAATGGAAATCTTCTCTCCACGGTCTGACTGAACTATTTCGTTCAGAATTGATTTTGTTCATTTCAAATTGAGAATCAAACCATTCCGTTTCTCGTTGGCGACTTATGTTTGTATTTCCTTGGGAACTCGTATATAGGTAGACGAGTTTCGTCTAGTGGAAATCGTCTATCTAGTCTGGAGTTCCCATGAATTTTTATGATACGTTTTTCAGGAGAAGATTGCGCACGTTGTAAATAAATTAGACCGTAATTGCAGGTCAGAGTCCCCTGAGTTTATGGGCAGGAGATTTTTCTTTGTCGGGTTTACAACTTCGCAAACTTGAATGGTGTAGAAGTAAGGTAGAGAATGAGTTTACCTGCAAAATGACAGTGTACGGTAGATAGCCTTCGTGAAATAAAACTTGACCCTCTCGCTAAGTTCGCAAAGGGCCAGCCTTAATGAACTCTTAAAATTACACCTTGGAAATGCCTAGATTGGTGCCTCGTGTAAGCCACAGGGCAAAATTATGACGTGGAGAATGAACACGTTCTAGGAAATGCTGCTTTGCATGCAAACATTTCCATTTCTGGTTTCCTTCTCAAGTTAAGAATTTTCATCTTACCTTCATAAAGTATTATGTTCGTATGCAATTTTTAATAAAAACTATGACTCATAACTGTTATTTTTACAATTTGCAACCGGAAAGTCTGATTGCGATCCTCAAAATATGCTGCTCTAACCAAACACATGAATGTTTAAACCAAAAAAAAGTAACATTTAATACGCTTCTTACTTTCTGTGAAAATTTTGTTAGTACTGGAGGATGTAGCTGGGAAACATTGTGAGCATGAATAAAAGAGATGAGACGATATGATCAAATTGCTGAGAGAGGAAGTGCTTACGTAGTATACGGTAGTGACAAAGTTTGATACGATGACTTACGCATGGTCGGGTTGTAAACGGTAATAATGGGCTATGGCCAGACCATCGGGATATGGAAAAGAAAGATAAGTAATGACGTCATGCGTGGTAGTAACTGCGTGGATACTCCAGATCGGCCACTTAAGTATAGCAAAGTTTGGCCGGATATTAGGTATAAGGAAGGGAACACCTTGTTTCATCAGATTGCAGGAATCGGGTAGAGCGCAGAAGTAGCAATGACGTCATGATTGAATTACATGGCATTCGAACTGATTTGTATATGGAAAAAGAAGAGTCAAGGTGCTAGAAGTTCACAGAACATCAGGGATCGTACCGAGAAAAAATGGCATTATAATTGATCCACGGATGCAGGATTTGTGGAAAAAGGGTGTTGGATAGAATAAAAGTAATTATGGATTTTCAAGAATGTCAGGGTGGATGTTTAATTCGATCGCATAAGTGGTCTCTGCAAGTGCTTCAAGATTCAGTGCACAGACATCCTCGACTACTCGCAAAGTTGGATACAAACCTGAGAAAGACCTATGGTTGGCTATCAGCCTATGTATTCATAGAAGGAGCTGAATACCAGGTCCGAAGACTCTGCTGTTTCTGGCTGGAGCTCGCCTTTTTATAACAAAGGACCACTGAGAAGTGCCTGGGAGGACGCTTAAAGGGGGCAGGGAACCGGTTGTGGGAAATACACGCGCTGAGTTTTACAGACGCTACTCTGCGTGCGTACGCTACTCTGCGTTGTTGTGTCTTAATTGGTCTTAATCAGGGAAAGGGGAGGCGTGTTCTTCCTGCTGCGCTTTAGTCAAACACCTAATTACGTAATAACCTTTATAATAACGTCGACCTAAACGCGAGTAGATGTCCATCGAGCTCAGAAACGTCGTTAGCGTGGAAGTTCCATATTATTATATTGTGCACAATGATGCGTACTTATGCTCTTCCTCATAAAGTGTATTGTTGAAATAATGTGGCCTCTGCTGCGCAGAATCGGATGCATTATCACTCTCCTGTTTATAATAATGTAGACCTCGTCTTAAGAGAAAAAGATGCAGCACCCCATTTTTGTACCATTAACGTTACCACATTTCCATAAGAAAGAACTTTTAGAGCTAGTCCTGTTAGTTCCTGCACCATGCGGCGACCGAGACCTACCTGTTTTCTCTTTAAGGCATTGATAAATCGTTCGCGGAAGGTAAACATTTCTGAAATTTCTACAATTGGTTACGATTAGTTTTAGAAATTTCTCCAATCAAAAAGGAATCCCCATTCGCTTGTTCTTATTTCTTACCCCAATAGCTATATGAGAACTTATCACAAGTAGAAATTATTCAGCTCGAATTCATCCAGATTCTGCAACGACATTCCCAAGAACTACAAAGTTCTACAACAATCACGATGTCAATAGTTCTTCTATGTAGAACAAGTTTTTAAATCTTTTTCGGAGTGTATCTCGGAGAAGAATGATCTTCATTTCCATTTTCATCAACCCGATGCCTTAATTATGCATGGATGAATGTAACAATTGAAGTGGTTGTTCATGTAAGGGATGGAAACCTAATTATCCCTGGTGTACCAGTGACGCTACTTTACTCTTGAAGACAAGGATTTTCAGAGCCGAAACCGTCTGCTCATACCGCCACCTTTTTCGTTTTCCTCGTGCCGCAACGACTTTTCCAAAAGATACAAAGTTCTAAAACAATCACGATGCTAACGGTTCTCCTACGTAGAACAAGTTTTTGTATTTTTAAAAAATTTCATCGTGGGGAAGAATGATCTTCATTTCTATTGCAATTAACCTAATGCCTTAATTATGCATGAATAAATGTAACCATTGAAGTGGTTTTTCATGAGAAGGGATTGGAATTGTTCCGGATATTCAAGAAATTCTGCTGCCTTGTTCTTATTCAGGGTGTTTACAGCTTGATTAAAAGCTTGGCATGAGTATGAATTATTTAGCTTGAAGTGCATTAGATTAAAAACAATAGATGTGTTTGCTTCGACTTTGGAAAATCTTTGCTCCAACAGCATTTGAGCGGCTTCCTGTTCCTCTGGTGAGAAGGAAAGTTAAATTCAAAAATACAATCCTTGCTAAAGGGATGAAAATGTAATCCCCCTTCATTGTACCAGTAACGCCAGCACATTTCCAACTACAAGAAAAAAATTCATGAAGTTGAGCCTGGCTGCTCCTGCCACCTTGCAGCGACCCAAGCCCTAGGTCTCATCTTATTCTGTTGCTACTACGACGTCACAGCTAGTTGCAAACTTTCCAGAATGATCAAAACTTTGATGGATTGCATTTTCAAAGAATTTGTTTTTTTCTTTCCAGGGCTTTGATGAGAAATTGAAATAGACTTCATCATCTGGATACCCCAAAAGCTCGTTTATAATTAGGATCTCAATAGCTGATTCATGATTTAGCAGTGGAAATGATCCGGTTCAAAAATAGTTGCATTGAAACACGAACACCTCCTTTTCAATGGCTACTTTGTTATCTTGGAAGAAAAGAAGCGGGATAAATTCAATGATTGAACAAATTCACATGATAGTAAATGTTCACAGAAACAAACGTAGGTAATACATTGTTTCAGGCAGGAATACTGGAGTGATTTCGGCATGCAAATGAATACTTATTGGTTGGGGTACAATCAAGAATAAGCGATCTCAGAAAAATAATATCACCCATGGCCTAGCCTCATCATTAGATATTCCTAAGAAGAATTGTGCACGGGAAGTTACAGCAATACTCTGAAACCATACGATATGACTATGTCGCTGTCAGGTAGCAGGAGCAGAGGATTTCGGCTCAAGCAGTATGTGTCTTCGAAAATGTGATGGCGTAACCCGTACATCAAAGGAGAACAACATGTTGATCTCTACTGGTCATGAAACAATTATGATGGAATTCCAATTACAAAATCGTTCAAGCAGATATTCAGTTTGTCATGGAGGCTAAGGCATGAGCTCTGGACCCACGCTGCCTGGTAGCGGGTTCGATACCTTTAAAGATCTTCATATTCACCAAGTATTAGGCAGCTGTTGCTCTGGGGGATTCGGTACACAATCTGAGCTGTATATCCTCCTCATCCTGATTTAGTGGTGAGGTTGTCAAAGTGATAGAAAGAAGGTTATGCTCAAACTCTGAAACCCGTAACAAGGAGAAAGTAAAAACAAATATTCCAGGTTCCTCTAAGCATATCAGTTTAACTTCATCGACGAGTTTGATGAATTATTCATGTATGACTTTTGGAATCATAGACTGATTATTGATGCATAAAACATTGTCATAGGTTGATCCACGAGGCGAACAATCCGCGATCAATTATAAGCACCAATCAGTGCACGATTATCTGTCCCACCAAACGTGAAATCGTTCTCATATTGATCACGCGACAGCTTGAACGCTCGAGTGTTGAGCTAGGGTTCGGAAACGCCTTGTAGGTATATATGATCGTCTACATGCTTCCAACTCCAAGCCAGCTCATTTCCGTTTTCCCCTGACCGCTCACCTTCATGCTAATCCAGCCACTCGTCTCTCCCTGCTTTTATTCCGTTTTTCTACCTCACTTATTCTCAGTTCAACTCTCCACCTTGGTCTCTCTTCTCATACATTGACGATATGTCAACTCCAGATGTGCGACCTCTGGATCAATTCTCACCCTAATTTGAGCTCGTTGTTCCAAAAAGGTTAATACTGCGTATGATTACCATCATAATTCTAGAAATATTATCAGCCTTGGTTTCTTTGTCATATTCTAAATCGAAGTTCAGGATGGAATGACAAATAAATTCGACACTATGTACAATTTTTGGTCAAGCCTTGTTGAAGGGTCCTTTTGTGAATAAGAGGTTTTTGGAATCAGATATTCGTCAATATGGGTGTGATTTGGTTTGTCAATAGAAAGCTCTTTTGATTTGCTTTCAGTAGTAACGGATGGGATTTTTTTTGTACTTTCCACTCATGGATACGTCTCAGTAGTATATTTTCAACTTATTGGCACAGTCATTAAAAATGTGATTTCTTCTTTTGGATAGAAAATCAGAACACTTCGTATAAAATTCATGTATTTGCTCAGCAATGAGTCTGATGGTAGCAAATCTATAATCTGGGCTGGAAATTTCCCTTGCTAGTCTGAACGTTCCTATAGTTTGTTTCAATTATTTTGTGGTAGGATAAAGTACTTTTCAAGTTTTTTTTTTGGTTGAAAGTTGAACTGTTTTCTTGGAAATTAGTATTTTTTCCAGAAATTTCACCATTGTCTCAAAATCTTAGCTATATAATTAGAAATTCATTTAATCTTCATAAAGTTCAATCATTTTTTTTTAAATTTGACCTATTTGTTATTGTTATCTTTTTTGCTCGAAACTTTTAATGTTTTGTTCTAAATTCACTGTTTTGGATCAAAAATTCATCTATCCTGGTTAGAAATTAACTTTTTCTTGGAAAATGCAAATGTTTTTGGTTGAATAATATTTTGTCTTGTTTGACAACTTGACTTCCCGTTTGAAAATGCATGACTCATATGCTGCATGTTCAATCATCAAGTGAAAAATCGATTGTTTTGCTGAAATGTGAACTCTTTTTTTGCAGTCATTTTTGTTAACAAAAATTCAAATGTTGTATTAAGAATGCATCCCTTCCGCAATTGAAAGGTTAACTTCTTTGTTTAAAGAATCAATAATCGTTTGAAAAACTTATTTAGGCTGAAACTCCAAAATTTATCCTCCCAGTGAAAAAAAGTTTCTTGTTAAAAATTAAACTTTTTGATATAAAAGTTCAACAGTTTTTCCTTCATTTGTCCTGACAGTAAAAAATTGATCCTTTCAATTGAAAATTCGACTAATAAGTTGAAAATTCAGCAATTTGTTTCAAATTGATCTGTTTCGTGTGAAGGTAAATTACTTGCTTCAAAATTGAACTTCTTTGCTGAATATATTTTTTTTTAGTAAAAATGGCCGCTTCATCCTGAGTTTCACCCTTCGAGGTCGAAAATTATCTTTCTTGGTTGGGAAAAAACTTTTTGTAGAAGATGTAACAGTTGTTCCGATAATTATTATTTTTGATTGGAAAATCTATATATTTTGTAATGTTTTGTTGATGATGCATACTTTGTATCTTGAAAGTTCAGTCCAATTGAATATTTAATAAATTTGTTGAAAATTGCAATATTTTTTTCGGGTCATCTTTTTTCTCAAATTCAAGCTGTTATATTTAGAACTTGTGCCTTGGTATTCAAAGTTCAACTTTGTTACCTTGAAGATTACCTTCCTTAAAAAAATTTGTTGTTTCGGTTTTCAAATTTTATTTTTTTTATGGAGGAACAAATTTTGGTAATTGAAAATTCAACTGTTGTTTTAAAAATTTATGGGTTTGTTAGAGAATAAATCTTTTTGGTTGAAATGAAATATCGAGTCGAAAATTCAGTTATTTGGTTAGAAATAATCGATCTTCTGTAAAGTTCAATCACTTGGTTAGAAATCGAACTATTTTGCTACAGTTATTTTCTTTGGTCAAAATTTCACTCTCTCTCTGCAAATTTCTTTTTTGAGATCGGATATGATCTTTGTTGGCTATAATCACACTTCTTTGTATAAGATGTATTTTATGCTTCTATAACTAATTGCATTCATTAGAAAATGTATATATTTGTTGGATTATTTATATTTTGTATCATGGAAGTTCAATAAATTTGTTAGAAATTGGAATATTTTCTCCGAGTCATCTTTTTTCAAATTTACCTGTTGAATCGTGCCCCCGGATTCAAAATTCAACTTGTCAAATCGGAAAATTAACTTCCTTATAGGAGAATTTTTGTTTCGGTTTGCAAAATTCATTCTTTTTAGTTGACAAAAAAATTTTGGTAATTGCAAATTCATTCTTTTGTTGAAAAGTCATCGTCTTATTGAAGGAAAAGTCTCCTCGGATGAAATGAACTATTGAGTTTGAAAATCTGAAATTTGGTTCGAACTTAATTTTTTTGTTGAAAGTTCATTTATTCCGATGATTCAACTATTCGGTTTAAGTAATCTTGTCACGTCAAAATTAAATTCTCTTTCATTGAAGATCAATATACTTCTTTTTTTTTAATTTAACTATTTCGTTGAAAGTGCATCATCCAAGTTTGAGACTAAAACTACAGGGTTGAAAATCGAAGCTTCTTCCCCAGGAGGATAATAATGATGACAACAGAGATTCAAGATTATCGTTCTCTCAATATTTACATAAATAACATTGATAAAGCCTTCCTGAAGCAATCAGATTCGAGCACTTATCGAAAATAGAGACAGCAAATGGCCATTACTATTGAGCCCAGGGGGGGGGGGGGGGTTTGATTGAATGGATTGATGAGAGGAGGGAAAACGGAAATGCCTTGGACGTTGGCGTCGTTCGACTATCGAAAACGCGAATAATGGTACAGACCAGTTTTTGTTCGTTTCGACGATCGATTAGCCCGATGTCATCTCGTTGTCGCCCTGTCGATGGGCGCCAAAGGCGGGCGCGCCATAAATTCCAGCCGAGCTTCAGCTGGGAATTCAATTTTCTTCTTGACGAACGACCAGCCTGTTTCCGGTTCAAGCGATATAGCCTTCAGCGTAGTTAATATTTTTGTTACCACCTTTTGAAATAGACTTTTTATAACGCTTTCGTGTCAGCTGGTTTATCTCGGGGATCAGTTGGTGCAATTATGAAGGTTCTCCCCAGGTGTGAAATTGGGTTGGCAGCCAGAGTCGACGGTCGGTTCAAGGTCGGGCCGGCTTTGGCAACCGAATTTGGTAACGAAGGTTGGCCCAACTATAGCAATACGAAGCCACCTTAGTTGCACCAACGTAAGAAGCCGACATTGGCTTCCAAAATA
>WSXT02034673.1:0-13580 GCA_011762715.2 Neuroterus valhalla
ACTATCACTTGAATAATTAGCTTTTTGTATATTTTCAGCCGGACTAAAAATTGTTCTTGAAATTCACTATTTTTGAATCATTAATCGATTAATATCAACATTTATGAAAAACTCCTTTATGGACCTAAAACAATAGTCAATTTCGCAAATTTAAAAAATTGTGAATTTGAAGGACCCCAAAGAGGGCTTAATTTGATGAAATTTGAGGGATCATTAAACCCATAACTATTTTAGGCATAAGAATGTTTTTGAAAATAAGTTTATAATTTTTTTTTCAATTTTCCCAACATCGTATAAATAGTGATATGAAATTGTAAAAATAATACGAATATAACTTAAGCCATCGAGAATCATCCGAACAAATTTTTTATAGTTTTAAACATCACATGTTGAATAATGTCATTTGCATTCTTCACCTAATAAATAAACAGTTTTTATTATGATATTGTACATTTTTTAAAGCTATAAAATTTCACTTTGTATGGATCGATTCCGAGAAGAAAAGAATCAGGGGAGAAGAGAAGAGAGATAAGAGAAGAAGGGGAGAAGAGGAGAAGAGGAGAAGAGAAACAGGAATTTGAGAGAAAAAGTGGAGAAGAGAAGAAGGAAAGAGAAGGAGAGAAGGAGAGAAGACGAAAGGTAGAGGAGACTAGAGTTAAGAGAGGAAGGGAAAAGGGGAGTTAAGAGAAGAAGAGAATAACCAGATAAGGAGAAAAGAAGAGCGTTGAATGAAGAAGAGAGTTAGGAGTTGAAGGGTAGAAGAGAAGAGGAGAGTTGAGAAATGAGAAGGAGAAGAAAGTTACAATAGAAAGAGAAGAAGGGAGGACTAAAAGTGAGAGAGAATGGAGTGAAGAGGAGAGAAGAAGAGAAGATGAGAGTTTTGAAAACAAGAGGAGAAGAGAGTAAGAAGGAAAGGAGACTCGAAAGAAAAAGAGAAGAAGAATGTAGACGGAAAAAGAGAAGAAGGAGAGAAGGGAGTTGAAAGGAGAAGAGAAGAAGGAGAGGAGAGGAAAGGGGGATTGAGAACATAGAAGAGTTAAGAAGAGAAGGTCAGATGAGGAGGAGAGAGTTAGGAGAAGAAGCAAAGGGGAAATGAAGAGAATATAAGAGTTGAAGGAAGAAGAGAGAGAAGGGTATAAGAGGAGAACAGAGTAAGATGAAGGAGAGAAGGAGGGAAGAAGAGAATTAGGAGAGAATAGAGTTAGGAGAAGAAGAGAAACAGAGAAGATGAGAGTTCAGAGAAGACAAGAGTAACGAAAAGAAGGAGAGGAGAGAATATATGGAGAAGAGAGTTAAGAGAATAAGAGGAGAAGAGGAAAAGAGAAACAGGAATTTGAGAGAAGAAGGGGAGAAGAGAAAAAGGGAAGAGAAGAAGAGAAGACGAAAAGTAGAGGAGATTAGAGTTAAGAGAGGAAGGGGAAAGGGGAGTAAAGAGAAGAAGAGAATAACCAGAAGGAGATGAGGGGAAAAGAAGAAAGTTGAATGAAGAAGAGAGTTAGGAGTTAAAGGGCAGAAGGGGAGAGGAGATATAAGAAATGAGAAGGAGAAGAAAGTTACAATAGAAAGAGAGTAAGGAGGAGAAGATAAGGAGAGAAGATGAGAATCGGGAGAAGAAGAGAGTTTCGAAAACAAGAGAAGAAGAGGGTAAAATGGAGAAGAGAGTCGAGAGAAAAAGAGAAGAAGAATGTAAACGGGAAAGGAGTAGAAGAAAAGAAGAGAGTTGAAAGAAGAAGAGAAGGAGGAGAGGAAAGGAGAATTGAGAGAATAGGAGAATAAAGAGAAGAAGGTCAGATTAGGAGGAGAGAGTTAGGAGAAGAAGCAAAGGAGAAATGAAGAGAAGATAAGTGTTGAAAGAAGAAGAAGAGAGTTGAGAGAAGAAGAGTGGAAAAGTAGGAGAGAAGAAGAGAGTTGAGGGAAGAAGAGGAGAACAGAGTAAGATGAAGAAGAGAAGGAGGGAAGACGACGAGTCTCTAATATATAAATGAAAACAAGATATCCGGAGAAAAACAGGAATTCAATCGATATAAATTATTAAAGTCGGTTTGTTTGATACAATAAGCAAATCGTAAATTCAGACTGTCGTCGATATCCATCTACACATTTGCGATAAATACGAGACTCGCCTTTGGCCTCCTGGAATGCGCAAAAACAAAAGAAATCAATGGAAAAAATGGACAGTATCGATAATTTATTTCCCTATAGAATCAGCTCAATCTAAGGAATTCCACGCGCGTCTGAAGTGAAACTTTATAAAAGACGTAACAATGCAAACTTCACAATGTTGAGCTAAATGATTTTTCTTCTTCTAGTTATAGAACAGCCTTGCGATGAATCTTTTTCCCTCATTTTTTTATTCTTCTACCTGCAAATTTCACTTTCAACTTGAATGCCTTCTAAAATTGTATTCCATTTTCAAGAACTATGAAAATTGGAAGTGAAACTTGTGACTAAAAGAATAAGGAAATTAGGGGAAAAGTAAATTGTAAAACCGTATTTTTCATTTTTGCCTCCAAGTTCTTTTTTCCATTGTTGGAAAGACTACTTATATATTTTTCGTTCAAGACTCATCTTATCTAGCAGGAAATTCTACTATTTGGTTTGAAAATTCCATTATTTCCTGGAAATGCAACTGATTTGTTAAACTTGATCTTTTTTGGTGAAAAATTTTAGTAGAGGATTCAACTATTTCGAAAAATTCAATTTTATGGCTTGAACTTAAACTGGAGCAATTTGGTTGAAAATCCAAATGTTCTTGTAAACGTTAAATTATCTTATTTATAATTGAGCTACTAAAGTTTCACTTCAGACGCGCGTCGTTTCCGATAAAAATTTGACTATGTTGGAGATTTGTTTCTTTTTTGGCTTGAACGTTATCTCAAACGTTATTCGTGCATTTTGTTTATAATTCACTTTTTATTGAGATAATCATTCTTTTTGATCGTAAAATGATTTCATTGGTTGAAGAATCGACTATTTGATCAAATAATAAATGGAGGATTAATTATAATTCTTTATTTAAAGATTCCTCTTTGACAAGTTTCACTTTAAACTTGGGTGGTCTACAAAAATAAGATATATGTTCAAGAAAAAAATAGAGTTGGAAGTGAAACTCGCAGATAGAAGGATAAGAAAATGAATAAGAAATGAAAATCGCAGGGCAGTCGTGTTACTAAAGGAAATAAAATCATTTAGTACGACCTTGTGAAGTTTGCATCCTTTTATCTTCGCTAAAGTTTAACTTCAAACGCGCATGGTTTCCGGACGCAATATTTTTTCTTGGGAAAAGTTCAACTGTTCGATTGAAAATTGATTTTTTTTCTGGAAAATTTGACTATTGTCTGGAATATTTGTTCAAATTTTGGCTCTAATTGAGTTGAAATGATTAACTCTTTTGTGCAGAAATTTTTTTTGTCTTGCTGAAGATTCATCATTCTAGTAAAAAATCCATCTCTTTGGTTGGGAATGCAACTATATTGTTTGAAATTTGTTCATGGTTCAAGTCAAATGTTTTCAATTACGAAAAAGAATGTTTTTTAGTCGAAATATCAACTATTAGGTTTTTTGTGGAAATTCTTCTTTCTAACATTCCACTCTTTTGTACGGAAATTCCTAATTTTTTTGGTTGAAAAATTCAACAATCCAGTTTGAATTGAATTTCCTCCTTGAAAAAAATTAAATGCTTGGTTAAAAGTTAATATTTTTCAGTTAAAATTTTTGTTTTCACTGAAAATAGAAGGGTAATTTTTTGGTTTTAAATTCTTGATTCAACATTAACGTTTCTTGATGAGAATTTATCTATTTGGTTATAGGAATTGAACTATCTTGAGGAATATTAAAAATATATATAAGACAATAAAATATTTTGTGTTTTGTTTGAAATTCAACAATTTTGGTAAAAATCCATGTATTTTGTTGAAAATGTATCGTTTTCATTGAGCATACAATTATTAATAAAAATAAACAATTTTATCGCCTAAAAATGAACATATCGTTTTTTTGTTGTCGAAAATTTGTTTTTTACTGAACATTAAACTGTTTGTTTACAATGAAATTCAACTTGTTTCATTTAAAATTAGAATATATTTTAAACTGATTTAAATAAAAAATTTGAATCTTTTCCTAATAAAATATCGAAAATAACATTTTTAGTAAAATAATTCATTTTTCTTAACCGAACATGCAACCATTACATTTTTTGGTGTAATAAAAAGATCACATTTTTATTTCTCCTCAACTATTGTACTATTCCACTTTTAGTTGAAATTTCATAATTTTTATTCAAAAACTTATAAGGTTCTTTCCTTTCGAAAATTTATCTAATTGGTTGGAAATTGAACTGTCTCGTTCAAAATTATAAAAATTTTTTTTAGACAATTTTTTATCAACTGTGAATTTAACTATTCCAAGGTTCATAATTTAGATTAAAAAATAATCTTGTTGGTCATGAGTTGAATATTTTTGTTGGATTTTTTTCATTGTTCTCAGTTAAAATATATACTAACACATTTTTCTTTAAATGTTCAACTATTTTGTTAAAAATTTCTTATCTTTGATTGGATTGGAAAAATTTGAAAATTGATGTAATTTGTTAAAAAATAATTTTTTCATGGTAGATACATAATTTCAGGCGTAATTCCTTATTAGAATCTTCCGATACAAGTTAGTCTTTCCGATAAACATTAATATAACTTGTTTAAATCTCATATCTTTTTTTGAAAAAATCAATCATATTTTCAAAATTCGAACGTAGAATTGAAATTTATCTCTTACATTTATGCACAAATTATTGGGTTCAGAAATATCCTGTCTAATTATAAATTAATTTGCTGTTTTCTATTGTTCAACTATTTCATTAAACATTTTTCATTCCTGATTGAATTAAATTATTTCAGATTTGAAATTTGACATCTTTCATGGTTGAAGTAGAAATCAACAAATTTTGCTTCCAATGTCCCTGATTTGAAATTCATTTTTACAAAGTGAAACCTAGATGATCCATTTTTGGTTTATTGCAAATTATTGTATAAAATGATCCTTTCATCACGAAATATTCTTATTCTCAAAAAATCGTGTTTTCTCATCTAATTCAACTATTTTCTACGTAGTTAATTTATTTTGTTAAAAATTAATCTTTTTTGGTAGACAACTTATGTTTTTGATTGAATTAATTCTTTCGATCAAAACCTCATCAATTTGGATTGAAATTTATCTTTATATATTCCCATTTATCCCTTTTGTTGAAAAATCCAATACTTTTAATTCCTATTTCAGTTTCTCAAAGATATGACTGAAAAAATAGATTTGTTACATGCTATCGTGGCTGTGTCAGCCTTCTCATAACCCATAGGGGAATAATATAAAAGCTTTTAAAAAGTTAGATGGATAAAGAGGCGAGTTTGATAAGGGTGAAGTTGAACAATCTCTGGAACCCCATAAGCAAACGAAAAACGCACTTTAGCAGATCGAACGATCAGTGAGTCTTTGGACAATCTCGACTCGATCTATACAAATACCTCTATTCTTCCTACACTACTTTTTACACTTTTTTACCTAAATTTTCATGGACTCAATAAAACTTCTAGTCCTTTGAGAGTCAAAATAGCAAGGAATTTGCTGAAGTGGCGAAAATTTGAAAGTGGAGCTACTCCTTATATCGTTTTAGGGACATCCTCATGGATGATAAATATATGTATTCAGTATTCTTTAAGATTTTTCCATTTTTATCCCTTCCTCTCCTAACCTCTTTTTTCTTATTTTTACTTCCTTTACTCTCCTTTTCATCTTCTCGCATACTTCCCTCGACCCTCCTCCTCCTATTCCTCTCTTTCCTCTTCCTCCTCTTCCTGCTCTTGATCATCTTCCTTCTCTTGCTCATCTTACTCCTCTCTCTCCTCTTCTTCCCTTCCTCCTCTTTCTTCTCCACTTCCTCTTCTTCTTCTCTTCCTCCTCTTCCTCCTCTCTCTCTCTCTTCTTACTCCACTTCCTCCTCTTCCTTCTATTCTTCCTCTTCATCTTCTTCCTTCTTCCCCTCCACATCCTCTATTTATCTTCTTCCTCCCCTTCCTCCTCTTCGTCCTCTCCCTCCTTTTCCTCCTCTTCTCTTCTTCTTCTTTCCTCTATTCCTCCTCTTCCTCATATTTCTCTTCTTTCTTCTTCCCTTTCTCTTCCTCCTCTCCCCCCTCTCCTTTCCTTCCTCCTCTTACTCCTCTTCATCCTCTGCCTTCTCTTACTCCTCATACTCCTCTTCCTCCTCTTCTTTCCTTTCTCCCCTTCCTCCTCTTTTTTCTACCTCCTCTTCGTTTTTTCCTCCCCTTCCTACTCTTTCTCCTCTTCCTCCTTTTTCTCCTTTTCTTTTCTTCTTCCTCTTCCTCATATCCCTCATCTCCATCCTCTTTTTCCATTCTTCCTTTCTCTCTTCTACCCGAATAAGCATAATGATTAGACGTATCAAAATGGGTAAGAGACTGGAGGTAGCGTTGAATAAGTGGAAGTAGTAGTGTATAATAGGAAGTGAAGAGTAATAAGAGAGAAAATAAGAGGACATGAAGCAAGTTAAGGAATACTAAAGCAGCATAAATGGAGGGAGAGACAGTGGAGGAGGAGGGAAAGTAGTGGAAAATGAATAAAGGTGGCGAATAGCTACTTCAAGTAAAAGGGAGCAGTATATCATGAGGAATATTGGGGGATGAGAGAGAAAGAGAGTAGTGGTAGGGGTAAGAAGAAGAAAAATTAAGCGGTGAGGTAATAGGGGAAAATAAGAAGGAATACAAGAAAGATGAAGGAAATAAGGGGAAGTAAGGGGAAAAGAAAAAAGGGTAGCAGAGTGATTGTGAGAGTAAGGAAAGAGGGTATCAAAACTGATATGAATAAGGGGAAGCAATGAATCATGAGGGAAAATGAGGAAAAAGAGAGAAATGGAATGGCAGTAAGTGAAGAGGGAAGGGGATAAAGAAGAGGTATTCAAGTGGAAGTAGAGGGAAAGGGAAAGAGGTTAGCAAGGAGTTTGTAGGAGTCAGAAAAGAAGGGGATTTGGAGCTACAGTGAGTAGAAGGGATCAATGGATCATGACAGAAAATAAGGAAAGAGATAGAAAAGAGTGGTAGTAAAAGGGCCAGGGAAGGCGGATGGATAGGGGTTATTCAGGAAATGTGAGAAATAATGAGGAGAAATGAGGGTTAAGAAAATGAGGATGGAAAAACTAAACGGAGAGGTGGTGGGGCAAAATCAGAAGAAATGCAAGTGAGTAGAAGGAAACAAGAGGAAGATAGGGGGAAGTGAAAGAGGGTAGCAAGGAGTTTGTGAGAGCAAGGTGAGAGGGGGATTGAAGAAAACTGTAAGTAAGAGGAATCAATGGATCATGAGAGAAGGGAAGGAAGAGAAGAAAAGAGTGATTGAAAATGGTGAACAAGAGATGAATATATGAGTAGAAATGTTGGAAGAGAATGAAGAGAGGTACTCAGAAATGTGCGTGATAATAGGCACGAATGAGAATAGGAAAAATAATACCAGATAATAAAATAATGCGAGAATTGATCAGAGGAGAGTCGGGTAAAAATTCGAAAAGTGAAAGGAAGCAGAAGAAAATAAGAAAGAGTAAGGAAAGCTGTTGATGAGAATTAAGTGCGAGGGAGGGGAAAGAGAAAAAAGAAAGAGTGAGATGGAGAGGAGAAGAAAAAATGGAGTTCAGGGAATTTAAGGGAATATGAGAGAAAATAAGAAGAATGGTACACAAATTGTAGAAAATAAAGGGAAGTAGAAGAAAATGTGAGGAGAACCAAAGAAAAAAGATAAGGAGGAAGCAAAGCGTTTGTAGTGGTCAAGGAAGAAGGCGATAGGAAGTTAGTGTGAGTAGAGAAAGATAGAAAGGGAGATAGGAAGAGAGAGAGAGAGGAAGAGGGGGTGGAGAGGAAGTAAGGAGTTATGAGGGAAAGTAATACAAGGCAAGAAGAAATAAGGAAAGGAGAACTAAAGGAAGAAAAGAAAGAAATCCAAGGAGATGGAATAAAGAATGTTAAAGGAGGAGTAACAGTGGCACCTTAAATCATCGAGTTTATCGCTCGTGAAATTTCTTCAAAGAGTCACCATCCGCTCCCGGATCCCACCTCTTTTGAAAGGAAGAGTTGTGGTCCTGGTTTGACCAAAACTTGCTTCCATCCCGCTTACTTTTTTCTTTTTACTTCTTTCAATTTAAAGTTCAGTCGTCCATGTGTCACAGTTTAGGCTTCCTTGTTAAAAAACTGGTTTTTATTTATCCTCCTTTTTATAGCTCCTAGCACCCGAATCTTTCTGGGGCAGTTCGCCAGTGCTCGGGCAATAATTTTACTTTTAGCTCTTCTTTTTCTCTGAATAATAATGCACCGTTCGGATGATAAAATTTCCCTAGGTTTAAGAGTATTTCAAGCTTTGAAGTTCGTTAAAATATCAGATTTAATTAGATAACTTAAATATGTACATCCTTTCTTCTACTTACCCTTACTCTGATATTAGGCCTCAAAAAACCACCTGACGTACTTAATCCTGAGGATTCTTTTGATCTCTGAAATTCCCATCGAGTGCAGCTTTATTTTTATTCAGAACGCTTACATTATCTTGTATATTTTATCAGGGGACTGGAAAACTGCAGAAAACCAAAACTTCCAAGCGCAGACTGTTGAATTTCTAGAATTATTATTTTTCAACTCAAAGTTCTCTACCAAATAGACGTAGGATTTTTCTTTTGCAAGATATTTTGAATTCCGATTTACATTTATAATGTGAATGAAGAATACGCAAAGGAATTCACACTGTCCATAGCAGGCTGATACACAAGTTGGAGAATAGAAGTGACAGGAAATAAGTGAGAATAAAAGTAAATTATGGGTAGTGTGAAGTAATAAGGGAGGACGGTAAGGAAAATTAGTGGAATGAGTAAAAGCAAGGTTTATCAATAGGAATCGAAGAGTAACGAGGGAAAGAAGGAGGCGGAATCAGGCAAAATAAGGGGGATAAAAAAGTGTAAAGGTAAGAAGAGAGACAGTTGAGAGACATGAGGGAAGAGAAAGTAAGAAGAAATGAAATAAAATGAGGGAAAGAAGGAAAAAAACGGATCGTGCGGACAGAAAAGGGTGTGGCAGGGGTGTTGTGGCAGAAAGAATGGGAGAAAGAGTGATGAAAAGTTACTGAGAACAAGAGGAATCAGTGAAACATAGGGAAAATGAGGAAGGCAAAGGAATAGAGAGGTACGAAGGGTAAGAGAGGTAAGAGGAGAAACAGAGGGGCAATAAGAGGATGTGAGGGTTAATGAGGGGTAATAAGGCAGCAAGAAAACAGGAGAGGGTAAATGAGGGGGAGAGGGCTGAAGGGTGAGGGGAGGAAATAAGGTGCGGGAGTATTGAGAGAAGATTGGAAATTTTCCCCCAAATGAACTCAAAAACACGTGGGGGGATGGAAGTGAGAGAGGCATGAATGGGAATAGAAGTAAATAATAGGAAGTGGAGAACGATGAGAGAGGGAAGTAAGAGGAAGTCGGGGAAATGGTTTAAGTAAGGGTTGATAATAGGAAGCAAAGAGTGATAATGGGGAATTGAAGGGGGAATCTATAAAAATGAGGGAAAATAAAGAGAGTATGATTGGAGGAGGTAGAAGAGGCAGTTAAAGGAAATGAATGGAGATAAGGGAATGCAGAAAAAATGACGGGTGAGGAGGAAAAGGTATGAAGAGGTGCCAAGGAGTTTGTGAGGGTTTCTGATGTGAGGAGTAGAGAATAAAAAAGAAGGAATTACAGTTCCGAGGATAGGCATGATGGGATGAAAGGCAGAGGTCAAGAGTCCAAGGCAGGGAGGGAAACGTCATTTGTCAAAGTTAAGGGTTTCGGAGGACACGTCTCAAACCTTGATGATGAGCGTTTCATAGTTCAGGAATAGGCCAAAATACAGAAGTTAAATGTCAAAGGTGAGGTTGGGAAGGTTATGTGTCAAAATCAGAGGTTGCAGCAAACATATCTCAAGCCTCAAGGATGAGAGTTTTGGAAGTGAAGGGTGAAGAGCTTTAAGGAAGGGATCCTCCTTTTTGGGGGTAAAAGGCCAAGCATCCTGAGGTCAGATGTAAAATGTTACAGGTCAGAGGTAAAATGTTGCAGTTCAAAGTTAAAATGTCAAAGGTAAAAGTCAGAGGTCAAAGGTAAAATGTTGAAGTTCAAATTAAAAATGAGGAGGGTCAAAAATAAAATGGCAAAGGTGAAGCGAAGGAAAGTCAATTTGTTATAAACACAGGTTTTAGGAGACATGTCTGAAACCTCAAAGATGAGGGTTTCAAAAGTGGGAGGCAATGAGTCGAAGAGGAGGGAATAAAGGTCAGAGATCACTGGCTTAGCATAATTGGTCCAAGGTTTAATTTCAAAGGTATTCAAAAAAACGTTATCTATCAAAATCAAAGACTCCAGAGGGTTTCAAAGATCGGAGGGAAGAGTAAAAGGGTCAAAGATTACAGGTCAAGAGGCCAAAAGCAAAACATAATCAGTCAAAGGTCAGGGGTCGTCTATCAAAGGTCAAAAGTCGAATGCTCAGTATGTCAGGTCAAATATCAGATGTAAAACGGCAGAGGGGAAGGGAATATAGATTACCCGTCAAAATCCAGGGTTCTAGAGGACATACTTCAAACCTCGAGGATAATGATTTCAAAGATCAGGGGCCAAAGGTGAAGGGAATAGAAGTAATGTGTCGAACTCAGAGATTCCAAAGAGCATGCTTCAAACTGCAAGCATACATGTTTCAAAGGTGAGGAATGAAGGATTGAAGAAGAAGGATCACAGGTCGGGGGTCAAAGGCATCAAAAGTTCAAAGGTTTTAGAGGACATGTTTTAGGGGAAAAGATAAGGGGTCAGAGGTCATAGCATACATGTGACCGCCGTCCTAGGAATACGTTTAGAAAACCTCAAGAATCGCAGTATCTTACTTCCTAATTGGACGAAATAGGCAGCACGTACATAGGTACACCATAAAAGTGAACTATGGTTTTTGAATGTGTGATTTAGCTTTGAGCAGATCTTGAGCAGTTATATCCAGGAAACTGTTATGTTATTCCAACTGTGACACTGTTTTCAGCGGGAGAGTGTATGGAGATATCCTCCCGTGACGATAATAGTTCGAAGAAACACGAGAGCGAAACCCATTTATAAGCCATAATTTAACTAGAGACCTAAACCAACAACCAGCCGGCCAGCCGGCCCACGACAGAAACGTGCAGGAGGTGCGAAGCGATAAATTCCCATAATTCACTTATGGCGAATTCCATACCCGGCGCGGCCTAACGAAGGCAGGAAACCGAGAAGGGGACAGCTTCTGAATATGGATGCACTCGCTTTCCCAGCTTTACGTGTAGGATTTCATAGTGGGACATTCTTACACTTCTCATTTGTAAACAATCGCTCATCAAAACTCTATTTAGATTTTCTCGATATTTAACAAGGGAAGAAACTTCTAAAAGGCTTTTTATAAACAACGCTATCCATTTAAGACACTGATTCTCAACCAAGAAAGATGACTTTTTAACCATCCAAGATAAATTTTCTACAGACAAGATTGATTTTTCACCCAAAAACACACATTTGTGACTCTATCTCCTTCTCCTTCTTTTTCCTCTTCTTATTTTGTTTCTTCGTCTTTTCCTATTCTCCTCTAAACTCTCTTCTTCTTGCAACCTCTCTTCTTCTCTACTTCCCTTGACTCTTTTCTTCTCTTCTTTACTTCACCCTTTACTTCAACCTCTACTTCCCTCCTTTTCTCTACTTCTCTTGACTTTCCTCTTCTGTTTTACTCTCCCTCTCTTCCCCTCTACTCTTCTCTTCTCTCTATTTCTCTCCTTATGTCCATCTCTTTTCCCTTCTTTCCATCCTCTCTCTACTCACTGTTCCCCTTAAGTCTCTTCTTCTCTAAATTCTCTTCTTCCTTCCTTCTCTTTTTCTCTTCTTTTCTTATCCTCTTCTAATTTCCTTCTCTTGTTCCCTTCTTTCTTCCTTCTCTTTACTTCCTTCTTCTCTCTTCTCCGAACTCTCTACTTCCCTCCTTCTCTTCTCGTCTCAACTGTCTCCTTCTCTTCTCCTCTTCGTCTCTTCTTCTCCTCTTCTATTCCCCTCTCCTTTTTTCTTCTCTCCTTCTTATCTACTCTCATTCTTCTAATTTTCTTCATTTATTTCCTTCCTCATTTTTTTCTTCTCTTCATCTCTCCTCCTCTCAACTCTTTTCTCACCTTTACCCCTCCTTATTTTCTCTTCTTCTTCTCTTATCTTAACTCTCTTCTTCTATTTTTCTCTTCTCTCCCCTTACTTCTCTTCTTCTCTTCTTCTTTTCTTCTCTTAATCTGCTCCTTCCCTTCTTTTTTTCTCTTTCTCTTCTTTTCCTATTCTCTTTTCATTTGCTTCTCTTTTTCCTCTTGTTTCTCCCTCCCTCCTTCTCTTTCCTCTCTTCTCCTCTTCTCCCCTTGACTATCCTCTTTTCGTCTCCTATCCTCCTCTTCTCCTGTTCTCCTTTTCTTCTTTTCTTCCGTTCTTCGCTTTATTATCTTCTCCTATTGACCCCCTAAATCTCTTCTTCTTTTCTTCTCTTGATCTTCTTCATCTGTATGCTTCTCTTCTTCTCTTCTACTCTTTTTCTTTCCTTTCCTACTCTACTCTTTTTATTTCCTTCCCTACTGTGCATCTCCTCTTTTTCTCTGCTTCTCTCCTTCTTCTCTCAACTCTCTTTTTCTCTTCTTTCTTCCTCCTATTCTGCCCTCTTCTTCTCTCATTTTTTTTCTCCTCCCCTTTTATTCTCCTCTTCCCCCTTCTTCTCTTCATCACTTTTTCTCTTCTTATCTTCTTCTCTTTACTCTCTTATTTTCTCACCTTCTTTAACCCATTCCTCTCTTTCTTTCCTTCTCTTCTTTCCCTATTCTCTTCTAAATTGCTCCTATTTTTCCTTTATTTTTACCTTTCTTCCTTCCGCCTATTCTCTTCTTCTCTTCTGCTCCCAAATCTCTGCTTCTCTCCTTCTCTTAACTTTTTTCTTCTCTTCCTTTCTTCTTCTTTTCTTCTCTCCTCTTTTAACTCTATTCTACTCTTCTTCTTGCTTCACATAATATTTTATTTCTCTTAACTTTCTACTTTTCATCTTCTCTTTACTTTTTTCTTGTCTTCCTTCCTTCTTCTTTTCTTCTCTTCTCTTTTCAACTCTCTCCTCCTTTTTTTTACTTCCCATCTTATTTTCTTCTCTTCACTTTCTTCATCGCCTTTCCTCTTAACTTTTCTGTCAACTTTTCTCTCCACCTTTTCTCCCAACTCCCCTGTTCTTATCTTCTCTCCTATTCTTTTTCTCTTCTTCTATTCTCTATAAGAAGCTCACACACCATTTCTGGTTGAATCTAGCAAAATTTTCGGAGAATAATATCATTTTTCACGATTCTGGAAAACAGTAAGGAAAATGTTATGATTGGATGGAAATATGAGCCACCCTCCATCACTCTCTCCCTATCTTGTTCTCTTCTTTTCCTAGCTCTTTTTTCTCTCTCTCCGTTTCAACCTCTTTTCCTCCTCTATTTCTCCTTTTCTACCATCAATCTTCTTCTTT
>WSXT02034684.1:0-13579 GCA_011762715.2 Neuroterus valhalla
TCCTAAATTATTATATCTTTGGCGTAAATTTAGAAAATATAGAAATAATATCTTCTAATAATTATTAAATTTATCCCCAATTGATTAGTATCGTATTATTTAATAATATTGTCACAGTGGTGTACTGTTATGTATTCCCATGTAAAAGTTGATATGAACAATTGGAAAAGTTATCCTGAAAGTTTGGTGGGGTAGTTGGTATAACGCTCCACTTGTGTATAGTGACATTGCCGGTTCCAATTAATGCTCAGGAAAATAATGTTCCATCTCGGAGAACAATTTTTCTGAATTAATCGTTATTTTTATTGTTCAAAATTCTAAATTAATACCTCTTCGGCCTAAATATAGGAAATATAGAAATAATGTATTCCAATAATTCTTGAATTCATCTCAAGTCATTAGGATCGTGTTTTCAGATGATATTGGTACACTGGTTTATGTAAGTAGCATTTCGCTGTAAAATTTACCATTAGAAATTAGAAAAGATCTCCTGAAGCTTAGGTGGAGTCAGGCGCGTAGCCTGAAAAATTTTTGGGGGGGGGGGTGTTCAATTGTCAATAAATATCAAACATATGTATATGTATATGTATAGATTTTCTGACATGGGGGGGGTGACCCCCCCCTGGCTACGCGCCTGGGTGGAGTAGTTGATATAAAGCTCCACTTGTGTATGGTGACTCTCCTGGTTCAAATCTGGGCTCAGCTTAATTTTTCTACTTTCAAAGAATTATTTTTCTGAAACCATCAATATTTTGATTTTCGTAATCCCAAATCAATATGTCTTCGGCGTAAATTTGGAAAATACAGGAATAATATCTTCCAATAATTATTTAATTTGTCCCAAATTGATAAGTATCGTGTTATTTCATAATATTGTCACACTGGTTTACTGTTACTGTTACGTATTGGAAAAGTTATTCTGGAGCTTTGGTGGGCTAGTTGGTATAGCGCTCCACTTGTGTATAGTGATGCTCCTGGTTCGAATCCGGGCTACGGCAGTTTTTTTCTCGTTCTCTCAAAATAAGTTCAAGAAAAAACGATCAAAAAAAAATCAAAACTGTAGCTTTTGTTGTGCAGCGTGATAAAATTGTATTCACTAGATATATAAAGCAGTTAGTTCAATTTTTCATCCTATTCATATAATGCAACATTATTGAATTGTCATATAAAGTAGTGTAATCGCAATAAAATGAAGCGTGCCACATGTAACATAAAAAAGAAAATTAATCTTGTCTGGCATTCGTGCAGTGATTTTGTTACGACCGTGATTTTTTCCTGTTCGCGATCTGACGCACGTATGCGCGTCCTTAGATCCGTTCGTTCAACTGCAAGATTTAAACTTAGTCATTCGCTACAATAGCAAATTATGTGCAGATATTTCACTTATTTATGGCGCTGAGAATTTTTCGAGAAATCGAAAAAATTCCGCAATTTCTGTATTTTTTTGATTCCCCGCATTTTTCGATTTTTCTTAGAAAAAATACTATTTGATGAATAGGCAAATGGGAATTGATACTATCAAGTTCATAGCATTACTGTTGTCTATTCAGAACTTGATATCTGGATTAAGTAGGGTCCTGTATAGTTGGACCTATTTGTGGTTGGGCCCAAATGGGGATAAATAGAATGAATGTTCACACTATCGGATCCAAATTACCACTATTTCCTATGTAGAAACGAAATCGGGATTTATCAGGGTCTTGTATAGTTTTCCCTATTGTTTCTTGGGCCCTGATTAGTATATTTCAAAATGAATATGATCACATTCGAACTTATAGAATCCCTGTTTTAAATTTGCGGCATCACTTTTTCCTATGTCAAATTGAAATAAGGATTAAGTAGGGTTCTTTATAGTTTTTTCTATTTCTGATTGTGCTCTACTCAGGATGCTTAGAAGAGAAAGACACACTTTCGAATCCATAACATCACTGTTTCCCATGTAAAATTGACATCAGGATAGAGTGGGGCCCTGTATATATTTGCCTATTTTTGATCGGGCTTGAATCAGGATAATTCAAATTCATATACCGAATATTGAATAAATAGCATTATCGTCTCATATATAAAATTGAAAGAAGGATTTAGAAGGGCCCTGTATAGTTTTCCATATTTTTTATCGGGTTCTTTCCAGGATAAATAAAATTATTATACACACTATCCAATTCATAGCATCACTATGCATTAGTAAAAATATAATCGGGATTTAGTAGGGCTTTGTATGGTTTTCCCTATTGGTGATCGGGCTTTTATCAGGATAAATTGGATGAATGCACACATCGCGGAATTTAAAGAATAACTGTTCTCTATTCAGAACTTGATATCGGGGTTCAGTATGGCCCTGTATAGTTTTCCATGCTTCTTATCGAGATCTTTCCAGGATGATCAAAATTAACATACACACTATCCAATTCATAGCATCACTATTCATTCGTGAAAATAAAATCGGGAATCGATAGAGCCTTGCATAGTTTTCCCTATTTCTGATCGGGCTCTCATTCGGATAAACAAAAAGAATATATACACTTTTTCATTCATAGCATCACTTTTCCTTTTTAAAAATGAAATCGGGATTTAGTAGGGCCTAGTAAAGTTTCCCTATTTTTGATCGGGCTGTCATTAGGATAAATCAAATAAATGCATACATCACGGAATTCAAAGCATAACTGTTCTATATTCCGAACTTGATAGCGGGGTTTAGTATGGCCCTGTATAGTTTTACATTTTTCTCATCGAGCTCTTTTCCGGATGATTAAAAATAATACACACTATCCAATTCATAGTATGACTATTATTTTGCAAAAATGAAATCGGGATTTAATAGGGCCTCGTATAGTTTCCCTATTTTTGATCGGACTCTTATAAGGATAAGTCAAACGAATATATACACTATTGAATTCATAGCATCATTGTCGAAAATTTATTTGTCAACCGAAAACTTATTTATAACGTTATTATTTAAAATAAACAATTTGATTGTGGTCGTGGGGGCTGAGGCATGAGCTTTGGACCCACGCTGTCTGGTTGTGGGTTCGATTCCTGCCTTACACTCTGGAAGAGCTTCGGCGGGCCACGGAGAGTCGTGAGCCCGGCACCTCTGGAGTTCTTAAAGTTCTCCAAGTATTAAGTAGCTGTTGCTCTTGGTGGTTCGGAACCCACCGTAAACTGTAGGTCCCCCTCACCCTTGAGTGAGTGGGAGGTGTGCAAAGGAATAGAGAGAAGGTTATGCCGAGACTCTCAAACCCATTACAGGGAGAAATTATAAACAAATATTCCAATATTCCAATACTTTGTTAATATTAAATCGGGATTTAGTAGGGCTTTGAATGGTTTTCCCTATTGGTGATGGGGCGCTCGTTAGGATAAATTGGATAAATGCACACATCACGGAATTGCAATCATTACTGTTCTCTATTCAGAACTTGATATCGGGTTTCAGTATGGACCTGTATAGTTTTCCACATTTCTTATCGAGCTCTTTCCAGGATGATCAAAATTAATATACAGACTATCCAATTCATAGCATCACTACTCTTTCGTGAAAATGAAATCGGGGTTTAACAGGTCCTTGTATAGTTTTCCCTATTTTTGATCGGGATCTCCTTTAGATAAATCAAGTAAATGCACACATCGCCGAATTAGAAACATTACTGTAAAATTGAAATAAGGATTCAGCAGGGCCCTGTATAGTTTACCATATTTCTCATCGATCTCCAATAGTCTACTTTGAAGGGAATAGAATTCGAGTTAGTTGAAAATTCATCTTTTTGATCAAAGGTTCAACTATTTGGTTAAAAATTAGTCTGTTTTGATTGGATTCAATTGATGGAAAATTTGGAAAAAATTGATCTTCTTGGTGGAAAATTCAACTTTTGTGTCACAATTTCGAATATTCAATATAAATTCGATTTACTTATTCGAAGTTTATTCATTTAACTAAAATTTCATTTATTTTATTAGAGTTATTTTTTTCGGATCGAAAAATCAACTAATTGTTGGGAATTGTTGGGTCATTTGGGCAGAAAGTTTATCTGTTTGGTTAAAAATTGAACCATTTTTGTGAATATTCAAATATTTGATATAAAGTGATACTTTTGCATGAAAAATTATATTTTTGACTCAATAATTATACTTTCCTCTCGAGAATTCGTCTGGGCTCGAAAATTCAACAATTTGTTGATAAATTCAAATATTTTTTCGAAAATGATCTCCTATTTAAACTTTATATCTTTCGTTGGAAATCTATCTTTCTTGATTTAGAGTGAAAGATCTTTGGTTGATAAATAATTTATGATAAAAAATCGATTTATTCTTATAATTTTTCTACAGCCGATCTTTTCAACCACTGTGTGGCGCTGTGAAGTCGAAGTTCTTGGTTGGCGGGAAATTCAAATTTAGTTAAATGCGTTCCTATTTCAATCAAGGAATCGGGACTTAGACTTTACAAACCTATACGAAAAAAAGTAGTAAAAAAGTAGCCTTGCCCGAAAAAGTCAAAACAAGAGATTTTAGAGTATTGTTTCTGCTCGTTGAGGTCATATAAAATTACATCAAACACTAATTTCGTCACGCAAATGCAGGTCCACTATATTAAATTGTTTCCTGCGTTTTACGTTTATGTGACTTTAATAGCCTTTGCATATATAGGTAAATTATTTTAAAATTGCCTCTACAAATAGGATTGCTTGTTTCAAGGTTTTGTTTTTATTCTCCACGAACTAAAATCTGAGGAAATTTTAACTGTCAAAATAAAGCAATTAGGATTATAATGCAAGGTCTAGCATAAGCAATTAGGTCAGAAGATCAGAATAGAATTTTACATGAGGAAAGATCTGCCATAGAAGCATCCGAAATAGAATTTGAGCTCAGGATTTTCTAGGAAGTTGTATAGTTTGCCCTACTTATGATCAAGCACTGATCGGGAAAATTTTGAGCGCTAATATAATTACTAATATACTAGTATATAATAATATTGCTTAGTCAGAGAATGAACAATTTTCAATTCACATTGTTGTATTATTTCAGAAAAGGGAAATTTCAATAAAATATCTACATTCGTAATCAGGAAGATAAATCGTTAGCCAAAAAAATGAATTAAAAAAAAAAAAGTTGAATTTCAACCGAAGAGATAAATTAAATACAACTTTTTGTGAAAAAAAGGATCCCCTCCCCTGCTCCGCTGGGATCCGAATAGCTACGGAGCGGTCCACCAATCCTCTTCTCACAGAAAGTATACGCTTTTCAGCTACACACAAACAAACACACACACACCCATTCATTGTTTATTTCAAAATATATAAAAAAAACATATAAATATACAAATTTATTTAAAATTAGGTAAAGTTCATATGAATTTATTTTGCAAATGAAAAATATTATAAGAATGTCAACTGGACGATTTCACATTAGATTACTCAATTCAATTACTTAACCAATCAATACTGGATCGATGAGCCATTTGATTTATGACTTGTTTGTGCAGTACCATAATACATACGTAATAAATACATAGCATAATACACTAAATATCTAATACGTATATATACGTATCTAATACGTATGTTACGTATATAAATACGCATTAGATACATATAAGATACGTATTTGATACGTATTATATACGTATAAGATACATATTTTATACGCATTAGATACGTATTAGATACGTATTATGACTATACTGCACGGCAGCGGCGATAGATCTTTATAATTAGTGTAAGATATAGATATGTAGCTGGAAAGCGTATACTTTCTGTGATTGATTTTCGGGGGAATATTTTATTTTTCAATCAGATAGTTTAATTCAAATAAAAGTGGTATAATTGAATTTCCGGTTGACGAATAAATTGACGACAACTACAGAAAACGAATATTCAACAAAATAATCAATTTTTCAAGAAAATGAATTAATCTTCATCAAAAAATACAAAGTTGTCCACCAAACACAATAATTTTCTACCAAATAGTTCAAATTTTACCCGAAAATATCAATTTTTGATCAAAAATGGTAACATTTGAATTAGCTGTGAAAAAATTACAAACAACTAAGAAATAAATATTTCAAAAGATAATTGAATTTTCAAAAAGACAGGCAAAGATAAATCCCAAACAAAATAGTTTCATTTCCAAACAAACACGACGACTAAACGACAAAACTATTGCATTCTCAACGAAATGAGTAAATTTTTAACCAAAGAGAGGAATTTTCAACCGAAAAGATTAATCTTCAGCCGATTATGTATGTTCAAGGATTATGTATTTAAACTTTCAATAAATTTTTTTAAAGTAAATATACACGTGACAATTATATTTTCGGTATAACTGAATTTTATGGTTGGCAAATAAATTCACGACAACTACCAAAAAGGAATTTTGGATAAAATCATCAAGGTTTCAAAAAAATATATGAATCTTCAACCAAAAGTACAAAGTTGTCAACAAAAACTCATAATGTTCTTCCAAATCGTTCAATTCTTAACCGAAAATTATATATTTTTCATCAACAATGGAATCATTTATTTTCAGTTGAGAAAAATTTCAAAAAAAAAAAAATCTTCATCAAAATATTGAATTTACTTCAAAACAAAAAAAAACGAATCACCAACAAATGAGTTTAATTTCCAACCAAAAAGGACGACATAAAGATAAAATTGTTGAGTTCTCAACAAATAAGGTAAACTTTCAATCGAAAAAAAGAATTTCCGACCTAAATGATGAATCTTCAAAAAAACTGATTATTTTGGATAAAATATTTCAACTTTAAATCAAATAGTTTAATTTGAATAAAAGAGGTACAATTGAATCCCTGTTCGTGAATAGATTGGCGGCAAATACAAGAAACCAATATTCAACCAAATAATAAAACTTTTGAGAAAATAAATGATTATCAAAATATTTTTTTCTTCAAATATTTTTATGATAACATTTTTATAATAAAAATTTCATTTTTTTTATTTTTATATTATTTTTCCAAATATTGTATTTTTTATTCAATGAAATAAATTATAATAGCAATATTTGATTTTCAGTTGAGAAAAAATTACAGAAAATACAGAAATAAATCTTTCAAAAAATAATTGGATTAAAAAAAACAGAGAAAAATTAATCCCCAACAAAGTAGTTCAATTTCCAACGAAACAGAACGACTTAACGACAAAAATATTGAATTCTCAACAAAATGGGTAAAATTTTCACCAAAGAGAGGAATTTTCAACCGAAATGATGAATCTTCAACCAAAAGGATTAAATATTTAAACTTTCGATCAAATTTTTCAAAGTAAATATAAACGTGACAATTATATTTCCGGTTGACAAATACATTTTCGACAACTACAAAAAACGAATATTCAACAAAATAATCCATTTTTCTAGAAAACATATAAATCTTCAACCAAAAATATGAAGTTCCCAACAAAAAACAATAATTTTCTATCAAATTGTTCAATACCTAACCGAAAATATCCATTTTCAATCAACAATGGAATAAATTAATTTTCAGTTGAGGAAAAATTTCAAAGGGAAAAGAAATAAATCTTCAAAAAAATAATTGAATTTCCAAAAAAACAGAAGAAAACGAATACCAACAAATAAGTTTAATTTCAAATCAAAAAAGACGACTTAGAGACAAAATTGTTGAGTTCTCAACAATAAGGTAAACTTTCAACCGAAGAAAAAAATTTTCGACCTAAATGATGAATCTTCATCAAAACTGATTAATTTTCGATGAAAAATTTCAACTTTTAATCAAATAGTTTAATTTGAATCAAATCGGTACCTATAATTGAATTTCCAATGATGATTAAATTGACAACTACAAGAAACGAATATTCAACAAAATAATCAATTTTTCTAGAAAACATATAAATCTTCAACCAAAAATATGAAGTTCCCAACAAAAAACAATAATTTTCTATCAAATTGTTCAATACCTAACCGAAAATATCCATTTTCAATCAACAATGGAATAAATTAATTTTCAGTTGAGGAAAAATTTCAAAGGGAAAAGAAATAAATCTTCAAAAAAATAATTGAATTTCCAAAAAAACAGAAGAAAACGAATACCAACAAATAAGTTTAATTTCAAATCAAAAAAGACGACTTAGAGACAAAATTGTTGAGTTCTCAACAATAAGGTAAACTTTCAACCGAAGAAAAAAATTTTCGACCTAAATGATGAATCTTCATCAAAACTGATTAATTTTCGATGAAAAATTTCAACTTTTAATCAAATAGTTTAATTTGAATCAAATCGGTACCTATAATTGAATTTCCAATGATGATTAAATTGACAACTACAAGAAACGAATATTCAACAAAATAATCAAACTTTTGAGGAAATAAATTAATCTTCAACTAAAAATACAAAGTTGTCGACCAAAGACAATAGTTTGATACTCAATAGTTAGATTTTTAACCGAAAAATATCCATTACTAATCAACAGTGGTAAACTTTGATTTTCAGTTGAGAAAAATTCCAAACAATAAAGAAATAAATCTTTCAAAAAATAATGAATTTATTAAAAAAACAGAAAAATATTAATCCCTAACAAAGTAGTTCAATTTCCAGCCAAATAGCACGAATAAACGACAAGATAATTGAATTCTCCACATAATGGGTAAATTTTCAATCAAAGAGAGGAATTTTCAACTGAAAGGATTAAATACTTAAACTTTCAATCAATATTTTTAATTTAAATATAAACGTGATCAATTCCAAAACAAAAAAATATCTTATTTCAATCAACAATACAATAAAATATTTTTCAGTTGAGAAAAATGTTCAAACTATACAGAAATACATTTATAACAAAATAAATGAATTTTTTAAACAAAAATAAAAAATTAATTTTTCAAAAATAGTACAACTTTTAACTAAGTATTTGAATTCAAAAAGAAACACAATGATTGGTTTTTCCGTCAACAAATAAGTGTTGAACAGCAATAAAAAAGAACATTCAAATAAATAATGATATTTTTTAGAAAATATATGAATCTCCCATAGAAAATACAGTTTTTTCAACAAAAAACATTGATTTTCTACCAAAAGGTTCGATTTCCAACCGAGAAATATCAAGTTCAAATTAACGATGGTGTACTTCAACTTCTGGTTGAAAAAAAACTTCGAACAAAAATAAAAAAATCTCAAACTAAAAAGTTGAGTATGGAACACGACAGAAAAAATGGAATTTTCAACAACGTAGTTCCAATGTCCAACCGAAAAGGACAGGAAAACGACAACAACTTTTATTTTCCAACAATCCAGTTAAATTTTTATCCGAAAAGAGGAACTTTCAATCGGAAAGATGAATCTGTAACCAAAAAGATAAAAAACTTTTCCTCAAACAAAAGCCAAATTACTCCATTGCTGGTTAACGATTCATATTCATATATATCCTCGAACATTTCATTATTTATTTAAATTTTTTTTTTGTTGCTCAAAATTCAATTGTTGAAGGGAAATCAATCAACTGTTTTTTTACAATAAACTGTTTGATATTGAATATTTTTCGATTGAAAATTGAACTACTAGTTGTTTGCTTTTTCTTGTTAGCGAAAGTTTATTTGTCAACCCAAAATTCAATCATACCGTTTTTTTTTCATAATTTGACTAATTGGCTGGAAAGTAAAACATTTCTTTGAAAATGAATCCTTTTGTTTGAAGATCCATCATTTCGGTTGATGATTTCTCTCTTCCGTTGAAAATTGAACGATATTGTTGAGCATCAAACAATTTCGTCATTAGGCCGTCCTTTTTGGTTGAAAGTAATCTACATTGTTGGAAAATCAATTTTTTCTGTTATGTTGGAAATTCAACTATTTTGTTGAAAATTTATTTCTTCTTTGTTTAAAATTTTATATCAACTAAAAATTGAATAATTCCGTTGTTGCTTGACAATCGATATCTTTTCGGTTGGAAATTGAACTATTTGATATAAAATTATTGTCTTTTGTTAAGAGCTCTGTATTCTTGGTAGAAATTTAACTAATGGGTTAAAAGTTGAAACAGTTCTTTGAAAATAAACATTTTGGTTGAAATTCCATAATTTGAGTTGAAACTTCCTCTCTTTGGTTAAAAATTGAACTATATTGTTAAGCGGTCACAGATTTTGTCATTCAGTTGTCATTTATGGTTGGAGAATAAACTATTTTATCAAAAACAATTTTTTTCTGTTTCTTTGAAAGTTCGACTCTTTTCTTAAATTTTTTTTCGAAATTTTTTTCTACTGAAAATTCAATTGCGGTATTCTATGTTTAAAATTGATTTTCTTTTGGTTAAAAATTCATTTTTTTGTTGAAAATTTTTCTAATCCCTCAAAAATGTTTATCTTTTGAAAAAAATTTGTTTTTCGTCGTTGGGAATTCAATTTTTAACTAAAAATTCACTTTTACGGTTTTTCGCGTTGAAAAAATTTATATTCATTTATAAACTTTGATATTTTGTACAAAATTTCTCTAACGGGTTTGTAGAACAAATTCCGTTAAATTTTCTTGCTTTCTCAACTGGAAACTCTGTTCTCGTCAGAAAATTGAACTTTTTAGTTAAAAGCGCATTTTTTCCTTTTGGAAATACAATAATATTATTATTCATTTGATTTCACTATTAATTAAAAAAAAGTTTTGCTAAAATATATGTCGAATTAAGGAATGCAAATCTCTTTTACTGAATATCTTCAGGTCATTCGCACGTTAGCAATTCTTTTGCTATCTTTGCCACATAATTTTTTCTTGGGAATTTGGGGTTTGATAAGAATACGTATTCAGAGCAAAGTGCAGAATATATGAAGTAATTTCATCATATTTCTCATTCCGTTATTGCATTCATGGATTTTGTACCGGGAAACTTTTCAATTCGTCATTATTGTTTAATTAGCAATAATTAGAAACTGCACGAAAAAAAATTTATGAATCTGCTACCAAACATTGATTTTTATAATAAATAATACTTCAAAATGTCCCAACAAATAATTGTTTTTATTCCCGCAATAATAATCTTGAATTAAAACAAATGTGTGGTAAAATCTGTGATCGTAATTTTCAGATTTGTTAAAATAGTTGGAGTTCCTGGAACTTTATTTTAGATAAAGAACATTTGAATTCAACCGACAAGAGAGATTTTCAACAAATCAGTTAGATCCTCAAAAAAAAAGAAATTGTCGACCGAAAATATGCAATGAACAAGAAAAATTTTTAATTTTCCAACAAAGCAGTTTTCTTCCTAATGGATAGACACATATTTCATTTTAAAAAGTCTACCATTTGACCACTTAGACGAATATTGTATTAAAGCAGTTTAATTTCCAAAAAAAATAATTAGTTTTGAATTAACAGTTTTTCTTCAAATGAAATAAATGATTTTTTATTTGGGAAAGATCAAGCATTAATGAAAAATATCATTTTCAAATAAATAATGGAAACGTTGCATTTTCAGTTACAATAATAATTCTTAATCAATGGATCGGATTAGTGAATTTATTATTAGGAGGATATATTTTCATAGAAAGAAGAATACATTTTTCAAAAAGATAATTTGTAACAAAAAAGTTTAGTTTTCCAATAAATAGTTGAATTTTCAGGCACAGAGGAATTCTGAGCAGAAAAGTTTCGCTTTTGAGGCGGAAATATAACTTCTTATAATTAGGTTTAATTTTTTATCAGATTGTTAGGTATGCACGTGAATAGTTCAATTTTCTGAAAAAAAAATAAATGAACCAAAAAATGATCTCTTTTGAATAGGAACTCAACCTTTGTGTACAAAATTCAACTATTTCGGTAGAAATCCAAACTATTCCGTGCAAAGTAAGCTTCTTATTGGTTGAACATCGAACAAGATGTACAATTTTTGTTAAAAATTTTTTGTTGGAAATGCATCTTTATTGTTAAAAGTTTAACTATCCTGTTGCGAAGTGGTCTTTTATGTATTGGAAAGTCAACAACTTTGGTATTAAATTAAAATTTATGGTTGTGCATTGGTTTTTTTTCGGTGGAAAGTTGAACTGTTTTGTTGAAGATTGATTTTTCGTTTCCAGGTTGAAAATTCAACATGATATGAAAATCAGATTAAAAAGTAATTTCATGGCGAAGATACGTTATATTGGTTGAAAGTTTAACTATTCTGGAAGAAAATCCATCTTTTGTTGGATGTTGGATTTGTTGTTGCGGGTTCAACATTCGTCTTTTTGGTTGAAAGTTCATCCTTTTTCGTTGAAAATTCATCATCACAGTTGTAAGTTCAACTGTCTCGTTAAAAAAAGATCTCATGGTTATCAAAATTAAACTATTTTGGTAGAAAAATTTTTATTTTAGGTTGGGACTTTTGTTTCATTGTTGGAAAGTTGAACCGATTTGTTGAAAACTCATCTTTATGGTTGAAAGTTAAACTGTTTCGTTAAAAATTGTTCCCATTGTGTTGAAAATTCATCTATTTTGGTAAGAAATTTGAAATTTTGGGTTGGGACTCTTGTTTCCCTGGTGTAAAGTCAAACTGTTTTGGTGAAAATTGACATTTTTGTTTCAGGTTGAAAATTCAACAAGATATACAAATTAGGTTGGATAATAATTTTCTTGTTGAAGTTCTGATATTTTGGAGGTAAGTTCAACTATTCTGGTGGAAAATCGAACTTTTGTTGGAAGCTTACTTTTTTGTTGTGGGTACAATATTCGACTCTTTGGTTGAAAATTCATCCTTATGGTTGGGAGTTCAACTGTTTTGTTACTAATTGTTCTTACTGTGTTGAAAATTCAACTATTTTGGTCGGAATATTGAAATTTTTGGTTGGGACTGTTGTTTCTTCGGTGGAAAATTGAACTGTTTTGTTGAAAATAGACTTTTCTGTTCCAGGTGCAAAAATCAACATGATATAAAAATTAGGTTAAAAAGTAATTTTTCGTTGAAGATTCGTCATATTGGTTGAAAAATCAACTATTCTGGTGGAAAACAAAACTTTTGTTGGAAGCTATCTTTCTTGTTGCCGGTTTACATTCGTCTTTTTGGTTGGAAGTTCATCCTTTTTCGTTTAAAATTCATCATCAATGTTGAAAGTTCAACTGTCTTGTTAAAAAAAGATCTCATTGTTATGAAAATATAACTATTTTGGTAGAAAAATTTAAATTTTAGGTTGGGACTTCTGTTTCATTGTTGGAAAGTTGAACTGATTTGTTGAAAATTCATCCATATGGTTGGAAGTTGAACTGTTCTGTTAAAAATTGTTCCCATTGTGTTGAAAATTCATCTATTTTGGTAAGAAAATTTTAATTTTTGGTTGGTACTCTTGTTTCCCTGGTGGAAAGTTAAACTGTTTTGTTGAAAATTAACTGTTTCGTTTCAGGTTGAAAATTCAACAAGATATACAAATCAGGTTTGATAGTAATTTTTTTGTTGAAGTTCTGATATTTTAGTTGTAAGTTCAACTACTCTGGTGCATAATCAAACTTTTGTTGGAAGCTATCTTTCTTGCTGCCGGTTCAACATTCATCTTTTTTTTTTGATGAAAGTCCATGCTTTTTAGTTGAAAATTCATCATCACAGTTCAACTGTCTTGTTAAAAAAATCTAATTGTTATGAAAATCCAACTATTTTGGTAGG
>WSXT02034695.1:0-13579 GCA_011762715.2 Neuroterus valhalla
AAACTTCTGGCAACAGGAAAGTGCTCATTTTTAGTTCCACTAGTTTGATCTCCTTATGTCTATTCTCCATGGAGTTACAGGTAACTGAGAATTACGTAAATTGTTCGTAATTTGATGGTAACCTAAGTAATTTCGTTACAAGTCTACAATTCAAAGATGCATTAGGGAAAATTTGTTTAAAATTTTTTAATTTAAATGGCGAAATTTTACGTGAGTTATTAATGTATGCTCAGATAGGCTCGGCTTGGAAACAAGAGCGAGTGAAGAGACTTAAAAATGTATTTCAGCAAAAATATGCTACGAAATGAAAATATTCCTCTTTCCAAGATATGCAACATTATATGATAACTTTGAAGAAAAACTCATTCTAAATAACTCAATATTAGCCAAATAATTAGAAAATTTGAAATGATTACAATAAATACGAAATAACTATTACAACCGTTAAAAATTACCAAAGTGACGTACAAATACGAGAGTAGAACGAAATTAGCTCAATGTAAAAAATAATGCTCATTTCACCGTTTTTTCCGGAATATGTTCTTGAACGCGTACGTTCCCGAGACGTATGAAGTGAAATACTGACAGTTGAGTTTATATTAGTTTTCTTTCATATATCTGTGAAACAGATCCTTGATGATTTTTTTCTGAAAATGTGAAATGATAACAAACTGAAATTTGGAATTTCATTTGTTGCTTACCTGGTTTATTGATGCGTTATCAGCAGTTTAAAAAAATCCAGCTTTCCTTCTTGCATGCTTCTTGCTTCTCGTATCGATAGTCCGAATTTCATTCATAATTTAGATGTTATTTAATTTTTTTGAACACAACAAATAAAAATTAAATTTTGTAGGTTACATTTATAAGATTCTTCAGAATTGCGTAGGAAAGAAAGTCCAGTTTTCTTTTTTCTCCTAGCCTCTGCTGTTATACTGTAGTTCAAACCAACATGTCCTGAGAAACACTGAAAAATGATATATCTTCCGACGTCAGGGGGCTGAATTTTCCAGTATTGTTGAGGGAAGATGGGTAATACTAGTCAAAAATGGAGAGATGGAGATTTTCGCTTGTCCTTTGATTCATCCATACCTCTTGTCTATGATTGGGTATTATTTTTAATTACATTCATGTAAAACTATATAAGTTTCACGTGTATAGAAATGAATAATGTTATTTGTTAAAATATATTATTTTTCAAAAAGGATATTGGCATTAATGAACAAACAATCAAAAAATCTTCAATAAAAGTATGTCCTCATCTTCTTCTTCTCCCTATTTGTATACAAAAAAGAGAAGCGTATACGCATCGTGTCGAGCGTCAACTTTGTCCGACTTTCTGTTAAATACACATAATCGTTTCTTTGATATTTGCGACAGACTTATTTGAGAAAAAAGCCAGGAATAAGATATCCCAAAAATAGATCCAGGGCGTCACTCTATGACTTTGCATTAATTATTTATAACATCACTTTTTAAAATATCAACCCTTTCAAATTCGGAGTGCACTTGAAGTTTAAGTGCAAAGTATAAATTTTAAGTTTAAACGATTTAGAATTTAAACGTTTCGAGATTTTTAACATCCACGTTTTTTATTTTGCGAAAAAATTATGCATCAACTATTTAGACATAAGTTATAAAAGTGATGTGACATACCTGTGACAATAAAAATATCCTATATTTGAGAATCAGAACGTACAAAAGTCCCATCATGTCAAAATTTTCTGACATTTTAATTATAATTCAATTCTAAATATAATTGCAGGAGTGACGAGAATTGTTCAATTTTAAATATTTCGCGCTCATTTCGGTAATTGGTATCAGAGATCTCTGGTTGTCAGCAGTGCGTACTATGTTTGACGCATGCGCATCGAAAGTGCCTAGAAGCAGAAGACAAATGTGTCATGAATGAACGGAGTGGAACGGAGCAAAGCGAGGCAACAAAATAGAAAATCATATTGAGTTACTTAAATAAAGTCTATAAAATCCAGAGTTTCCTGAAAAATCTTGAATTTGCTCCTCAAGATTTTCGCTTCACATTTGAAATTATTCAAAGTAAGTGTCATATGATTCCAAGAGTTTCGTTGTTTATCCCAGATAAACACGTGGCGGCCTAACCTATCTCGGAATTCAAAAATATTTTTAATATCCGAGGTTTCCCATTAAGCATGACAATCTTCCACGACGAGGTAGAAATCGAGGATTTCGAATACGACGAAGACGAGGAGACCTATTATTATCCTTGCCCTTGCGGCGATCAATTCCAAATATCAAAAGCTGACTTACTAGCCGGAGAGGAAGAAGCAACTTGTCCATCGTGTTCTCTTGTCGTTAAGGTAATTTACGACAAAGAAGCTTTTGCTAAAAGCGTGGAGGAACTTTCCAGGAAAGAGGATAAGCAACAGGCGAAGCAAACTGCATAGTTATTATTTTATCATCAGGTATATGTAATTTCCAAGCATTTTTTAACAAACATAACCTTAAAGTGCCTCAATATTCACAGATTCTTGAATTTATATCTTTTGACTAGTAGCATTTTTTGATCCAGGAATATTATTGTGAGAAATCAACGTCCTATTTCATTTATTGACATTTGCGGCATTTTAAGAAGCATTGCATATTATTTTCAAAGTGTTTAAAAAAGAGGTAAAACTATATTTTGAAGAATAAGCAATTGATTAATATAAAAAGGTTTATACAGTTTGTTGAAATCACAAGCTCTTATAATCAAGAAAAAGTATTATAATAAATATTCATTTTTGTCAAACAGGTTAAAGAATTGTAAAAGAATCAAAACTCAGAATGGCAGGCCGAGGAAGAGGAAGAGGCAAACCAGCTATCTCAATTCCCACAGAACAATTAGGAATTACAAAAGAGTCACAACCTCCTCAAGTTTTGCAACCGCCTCCGAAATTTCCACCTCTACTCTACAAACCGATTCCGTTTGGTATTACTACCGAATTAAGCTATCTATTTGAATTAAAGAGGGATTACGCTGAGACCATGAAGGAATCCGAATACAACGTCCAACCAGTTGTCATAAAAAAGGACATTGAGCGTTATTCTGATCGATACCTGGCGATGGACACGACTGGATACGAATCAAGATATGATTGGACAAGGATGCCAGGAGAGTTAAAACCTTTTGGCAAGAAGCGTAAGGCTGCGGGCAGCAATGGCACTTCCGAAAAAAAGAGAAAGGAAGTGAATATTGAAGAAAAGTTGAAAGAACTCGAGAAGAAAGAGACTACTCAGCTGTCGGATGTTGAGGAAGATGCTAAGGAAGAGGAAGAGACTGAGGAAAAAGATCCTGACGAGGTCGTCGAAGATGATGAGGAGGATGTTGATGAAGAAATGGACGATGGGACCGATTATGTTAATAATTATTTCGATAATGGGGAAGGCTATGATGAAGAAGAAGATAATATGGACGATGGTCCTGTATATTGAGGTTTTGTACACTTTTTGCTGCATAATTTTTTTTTTCATCATTTTATGTAATACAATATTTTCGTATGTGCTGAACAAATTCAATCCTAGGCTACAAACATTCGGTCCTCCCATTTCATCAGTTTGCTTAATTTTTCCTTTCATTATTCACTCTGGAAAACAATTAACTTTCATTTATCCAGAAAAAAGTTAGTGTAATTTAAGGATTTTTACTTTATCTGGTCTTTTTCTTCTACATTTTTACAAAATTGTAGTGACATCTTCTATAATAACAGGATAAAAAGACAGTCGCTCGCAGTTGATACATTCAGAAATTTCTCTCTCTGGCTGGAAGGTAAAGAAGATTTCTTCGTTGACTGCTTCCAACTAGATATCTAAGAATGTTTACCTTATTAGCCGCTAATAAGAACTAAATTTCATGGGAATATAATACTTGAATGAGCATTCTAAAATTTATCTTAAACACGCTTTTTATACTAGCATTGAGTATTTCAACGAGCAGCAATTAGAGGTCAAATGCTATTTAATTTAATGAAATCTCTTTTGATGAAACGCATTTCAACCAAATTGATGGAATCAATACCCAATGATCGAACTGTTTGTTTTGAATTTCGCAAATGAACTAACAAGGAACAAAGTGTGAATAAATCAATTAGTCGGAATTTATGTATCGATTGAAATAGATTATGAAAGAGTAGGTAGGTTCTTTTTTAGAAAGAAAATTCGAATTTCAAGCGATGTTTTCACGTGAATTTCGTAGTTATTTCTGTAAATCCATGGCGAATGCCGAATTTCATTTTTAAATGCAGAAGGTACCTTGCTGACATTGAATTCCGGGCACGTTTGCCTACTGTCACGTAACACGTTACAGAAGCACGTTTGTGCATTGGTTACAAACCGTTGCTGCATCTGTCTAAAATTTAGGCAGACATGAATGATTAGGAATTTTGTGAATTGAACGAATATGTCACAGGTTAAATAGAAAGTTTAAGTGTTAATAAAAGTCGATGCTTCGTTTAGCAGAGGCATCAATTTATTAAAAAAAATTTCCTCCCAGGACTTGATGCAATTACAAGACATAATTTTTATATTTTTCTAGCATCCAAATATTTCCACTTAATTATTATCAAGTCTCATTCATTCTATAACGGATTATGATTCTTTACGAATAATTTGAAAATAAGTGGACCTCAGAGTAAAAAAACCATACTTGGTTTCAAGTAAATGTGGTTTCGAAGCACTGCCGTTAATTAAAGTTTGAAAAAATTTCGTAATGAAAGTAAAAATGTGGTCAATGAAACGAAATGGTTTCGTACTCCTTGCTTTGTATGCAAGAAGCAAATCAAAGCAGGCGGTATATAAAAGAAGACGGGTCATTCCCAAAGTTCAGTGAAAATTTGACTGTCCAGTGAATACTTAGTGATCTAGTATGCAGGTAAATTCCAACTACAAAGTTCAAACGCTAGAATTCTAATTTTTCGATTGTCATAACATCGTCTAATTTTTGAAAAATAACTAGCGTTCCATACCTCTCTAATTTCTATCAGACCTATTCTTATCATTTCCAAAATGGTTTTTTTCAGGAGCCCAAATTCGTAATTTCTAACTATTAATCATTAAATCATCATCTATTTTTTTCGAAGTACTGAACAAATTCTTCAATTGGTTGAACTTGATACAAACTTGACTTTCTTTTTTGAATTAAAAAAATTGTTATTGGAAAATTGGATTAATCAAAATGGTTTACTTTCATATCGTTTGAATCATTATGGAACTGTCTGTATTCTAACTTTCGCAATGCGTAATTTTTTATCTTTTCTTGATTGTGGTTAACTAAAATCGATATCAGCTTTAATTCTCAGGGTGGGGACTTGATCAGAAAACCGGGAATTTTATTGACCGGGAAAAAACCGGGAGTTTAATTAAGAACTGGGAATTTACTTGGAGAACGTTTTGCAAATTTGTTGCTCTGAAATTTTTTAGCTGACTCAAATTTGATGATTGAATTGATGGTAGGGAGTTTCAGAAAATAATTATAGTTTTTTTTTAGGACAGGTAGTTTCAGTGAAGAAGTAGAATTTCAGTTGGAACAGGTAATTTTTTACATGGAACCGGAACTTTTCAAACTAATTATAATTCGGATTTAGAAGAGAGGAATTTGAAAAAATCGTTCCTCCAATTCCAAATTCGTCACAATTTCCCCTCGTCTTAATTTTAAAAGAAGAAAGTACTTCAAGCAATCTTTAGAGTAGAAGTAGTTTTCCAGAGAAGAAATATTTCTGAAGTATGATAGAAAGCTTGTTTACATTGTTCATTGCGAATTCATCCTTTTCGAGTAAAAAAATCCACTATTTGCTTGAAATTTACACTCGTTTGTTGAGGATCAAATTTTCTTGTTAAAGTTGCATTATTTTAGTTCAAAATCCACCACTGATTGAAATTATAACTACTTTGGTAAAAATCAACTCATCTTTTTTTGGTGAAAAGTCAAGTATTTAGTTGAACATTGATTCTAAAAATGAAACCATTTCTTCGAGAATTTATGTCAATTACTTCAACTGAAAATTCAACTGTTTTATTTTTATGGAAAATTGATGTTTTCTAGTTCAAAATTTATATTTCGGTTAAAATTCGTCTTTTTGAATTGAACATTCAATTATTTCGTTGAAAAAAAAAAATTCTCCTTCAAGATTAACAATTCAAGTTATACAGTAAAATATTTTTCATTTCAATCGAACATTGATCTAGTTGAAAACTCCTATGTTTGATTTATAGTTAATTTTTTTAGCCAAAAATGTAAATATTATATTTTTGTTTGAAAATGTATATTTTTTTATTCCAAATTTCAATCATTTTTCGGAAAAATTGTATTTTTGGTTGACAATTAATTTTTTTGTCTGAAATTGAACTATTCTAGTTAACTAATCATCATTTCGGTTAAAAATTAGTCTTTCTGGTTTAAAATTCAACTGCTTCAGTTAAATATTTACAATTTCATTTGATTCATCATTTTGTGTAAAAATGTAGTAATTTTTTCGACAGTTGGTTTTTTTTGTTTGTTGAAAGTTGTTTTTTTTTTTGTTTAAAGTCACTTAGTTTATTTTTGTCATAAGTAATTTTTTTACATGAAAATTTAACTTATTCCTGTTGCAAATTCCATAGATTCAGTGAAAAATTCATTTGTTCAATTTATCATCCATTTTTTAAATTTAAAAATTTGAGCATTCAAATTTTTCGTTGAAAATTCATCTTTTTCAGTCAAAGTTCATTTATCTGTTTAAAACTCAACTCCTTCAGTTGGAGATTCTTCGTTTTAGTATAAAACTCTTTTGCTTGGTTTCAAATTGTTTTGTTTTTTAACTAAAAATGCTCTTGTTTTGAAATTCACCTTCATGGTTGAAAATCGAAGTGCTCTAGTTAAATATTTATCTTTTTATTTGAATATCCATCTTCTGGATTGAAAAATGAACTAATCTTTATAAATCCATTTTTTTTTTTTTTTTGTTATCGTCAATTTATTTTTCTTGATCATGAGTTTACTTCTTTCAATTTACGTAAAAAAATGTTGTTTTTTTTTTGGTGAAAATTTGAGTATTTTTTCCAAAATGGATTCATTTTGCAATGTTTGATCTGTTGTGTAGAAGAATGTTCAGAATGATTGTCAGCAATAAAAATCAATGTTTGCCTTTTTGCGACAAAAATCTTGTCGAAAACTCTTAATGTTTGGTTTAAAATTAATTTCTCAATCCAAAAATGTCACTATTCCATTTTTGTTAGAAAATTTGTATTTTTATGGTTCAAATTTCAACCATTCTGTTGAAAAATTCTATTTTTTGGTTGAAAATTAATTTTTGTCAACCATTAAACTATTCTAGTTAAATGTTCCTCATTTAATTTCAAAATTCGTCTTTCTAGTTAAAAATTCAACTACTTCAGCAGAACATTCAAATTTTCATCTGATTCTTCATCATTTCTTGGAAAAATTTTTTCAAATTTTTTTTTTTTTTTAGTTTTTTTTTTCTTAGTTTGAAGTTAGTTTTTCGTGTTATAAGTAATTTTTTTTTTCAACGGAAAATTCAACTTATTCCCGTCGAAAATTCCATAGTTCCAGTTGAAAGTCTATTTGTCTAGTTAAACATCCTTTTTTTAATTTGAAATTTGAGTAATAAAATTTTCGTTAACGATTTATATTTTCAGTAAAAGTTAATTCACCTGTTTGAAAACTCAACTCCTTCAGTTAAAGATTCTTTTTCTTCTTATAAAACACTTATGCTTGTTTTAAAATTGGTTTTTCAAAAAAAAAATGTTACTGTTCCATTTTTTAAAAATAATCATTTTTTGACTTTAAAATGCGAATATTATGTTGAAATATCATGTTTTTCCTTGGAAAATGATTCTTCCTTTTTGGAAAATTATCTTTTTGTTTGAATATTCACCTTCATGGTTGGAAATTGAAGTGCTCCAGTTGAATATTCATCTTTTTAGTTGGAAATTCACCTTCTTTTTTTGGAATTGAACTGTTCTGGTTGAAGATTCCAAATGTTATTTGAAAATTCACAACATTGTTTGAAAAATGAACTGTTTTGTTAGAAATCCATTTTTCTTTGTAAATTCAAAAAGGAAATGTCCTTTTTATTATTCCGACTTCATCCAGTCTTATATAGTCTGAATGAAGTCGGAATAATAATAAAGGTTTTTTCCTTTTTGAATTTACTATGTTTAATTCCTAGACGTAAAATCTGAGAATAACTCTACATCCCGAAAATTCTCACCATACATTTTTCTTTGTTATCGCAGATTAATTTTTCAAATTGTAAGTTTAACTGTTCCAATCTTCGTAAAAAAATGATATTTTTCGTTGTTGAAATTTCGAGTATTCTTTCTAGAATTGATTTATTTTGCAATGTTTGATTTGTTGTGTTAAAGGATGTTTAGATTTGAATAACAAAAAATTTTAGCATTTTACGATCGATATAAATATGTTACTTCTAGTTGACCGGGAAAATTGGAAAACTTGACAGAGAAATGACCGGGAATTTGAAATCGTCCGCCGAATCGCCACGCTGATTCTTCTTTATTTGAAATTGTTCAGTGACTAGCTGTCTGATGTTCGAACAAGATCGTTTGGTATGCTTTCAGAGTTTCGTTTTGGCCTTTTTCTTCGGACTGGCGATGGCAGAGTTGCCTCCGTATGTAGCTCGAGGATGGCGGCCGCACGGGCAATCCTTTAATCCAAGCAAAAATCAATTAGAATCATACGGTCCACCTGCCGCATCCCTAACTTACGGATCATCGAAGCCAACCATACACTACCCGCCATTCGCAACAACAAAGCCACCACTGACCACTACTTCGACCTCAACGACCCCCCGAAGCAGGGAGCCAACTACTGCTCCCAATGATCCCGAGGAAGACTTCGAAAATAACCCCGCATTGGCCATCGCGAATTCTTTCGCATTCAACAGACCGGTATACATATATAATACCTTCCCTTTTCCCGGATTTGCTGCAATATGATGAAGAGAAACTCTTTCGAAGAAGCTCAACAACTTCGCGACTCTAATCTGAGACTGATATTCATGGATAGGAACCTGGAATTAAATTTTTTTCTGCCTCGACGGGAAACTTATCTGGAGCAGTAGGATTTCATAGGTATTGGAGAATAGAAGAGAGTATATTTATTACTTTGGATTACTTAATTTTGGAGGATAATATCTGAATTGGAATAGTGCTCATCCTTCTGATGCAAATGCCCACTCTTCTCGGTTCCAGAAGTGGTGGTTAGTTGTAAGAATCCTGGCTGGCCTTCATTGTGTACAAAGTATTAACTCTACATATTGTCATAAGTAATTTTTTTACTTCCTCATTCCATTAATAAAACGATATGGATGATAAGGATTAAGAACGTTGTGCATTTCTGATTTTGAGGTATAGAACTATTTTCCTTTTCTTACGACCTCAGACTTGGCATCTATTTCCAAAATTATTCCCTATTATTATGTGTATTTTATTATAATTGCAATTTGGTCCTTTCAATTTATAAAGCATCACAAAATATTTCGCAATAATAGAGGTTTTGAACATTTCTATTAATTTGTGATATATTTAGCTCATCAGGCACTCAACGTAGTCTGTGGCTAAAGATGGAAAATGAGTTCCCGGACGATCACCCATCCAAGTACTAATCGCGCCCAACGTTGCTTCACTTCAGTGATCGGACGAGAATTGGTTTTTCGAGCGTGGTATGACCGTTTTTCGGAAGAAAATTTAAAGGTTTTGTTGGATATCTGTTTTCATTCTTGGTTGGAAATTCAACTGTTTTGTTGGACATTCGTCCTTTTAGATAGCCAATCCGTCCTAATGGATTAAAAATTCATCTTTTATCGTTAAAGGTTTATTTTTTCTAAATAATAGGTCTTCTTTCATATATTTTCGTCAAAATCAATCCGATTTTTGCAAAACTTATATTATTTGATGTTCAGTTCCGTTTCTTGTTAAGAATTGAACTATTTATTTGAAAGGTCATCTTTTTGTGGTAGAAAAGTCAAATATTTTGTACAAAAGTCATGTTTCTTGTTAAAAATCTATCTTCTATGATTGAGAGTTACTCCTTTTCAATTGAAAATACAATTTTACATTCCTGCGCCAGAATTGATCTCTTTTGGCTAAAAATTGAAGGTACGTTTTGGTAAAAATTCTTGTGTGTGTGAACAATTTAACTATTTCATTTGAAGGTAATGGAGAAAGTCATTTTTTCGATTATTAATTTTTTTTCCAGCTGAAAATTCAACTGTTTTGTATACCAGTTGTCTGTCCAGATATTTAATGCTGCATTTTGGATCGAGATTTCATTCCTTGGTATAAAAGTGATATTTTCTGGTTAAAATTCATCTTTAACGTTTAAAAATATATTTTTTTATCAAAAAGTCAACTATTATATTTTTGGGTCCTAATACATATCTTGAGATCAGAAATTAAACTGTTTGATGGGGAATTCCTTTTTTTGTTAAAAATTCAACTAAATACCTTTGAAATAATTCAACTGAATTTTTTTTTTTTTTTTGGTAGGCATGATTCTGAAAAGGTAAAAAATAAATTTTTCCCCCTAAAAAGTCCATTTTTTTATTTCTGTGCCAGAATTGATCTTTCTTGGTTACAAAATGATAACATTCAGTGCAAAATTTTGATTCTTTTGTTAACAATTCGATTTTTGGTCAAAAAATCATCTTTCTCGTTAAAAGTATGTTTTTTTATTCAATGTCGAATGTTTTACGTTAAAATGTCAACTGTCACATTATTTGTCCATATTTTATTTCTTCTGGTTGAAATTCGTTTTTTTAGTGGAAAGTTCTTTTTTTGTTGAACAATTTAAATAATTCATTGACGGTTCTTTTTTGCTAGAAATGTTATCTCTTTTGGTTAGAAATTGAACTTTTTTTTGGAAATCCATCTCCTTGTAGAGAAGTAATTTTTTTTTCTCTGATAGAAGATTCAATTTTTTTTTTTTTTTTATAAAAATTCAAATAAATATCGTTACTAAATTCAACTAAAAATTTTTTTTTTCTAAGACATGATTCTTAAATAATGAAAATACAAATTTTCAGTTGAAAAGTCTACTTCCATCTTGCTGCGCCAGAATTTATCTTGTTTGGTAACAAAATAATACTATTTAGTGAAAAATTTAATTATTTTTTGATCATTTTATTTTGTGTCAAGAAATCATCTTTTCCGTCAAAAGTTTGTGTTTTATGATTCAAATTTGAACATTTTACGTTAAAAAGTCTACTGTCGCATTTTTTGTCCATATTTTATTTCTCCTGATGGAAAATTGTTCATTTCAGTTGAAAATATTGAAAAAAAAATGATAAAAAAATATTGATTGAAAATAAATTTTTCCACTTAAAAAGTCTACTATCATATTTCTGCGCAAGAATTGATATTTTTAGGTAACAAAATAATACTATTTATTCGGAAATTCTCTATTCTTTTCTTCTCAAAGAGTCATCTTTTTCGTTGAAAATTTGTGTTTTATAATTCAAAGTTGAATATTTTACGTTGAGAAGTCTGCTGTCACATTTTTTGGCCATATTTCATTTTGTCAAGTTGAAAATTGTTTTTTTCAATGAAAAATCCTTTTTGATGTAAATAATGTCAATGATTCAATGAAGGTCCTTTTATTGCTAGAAAAGTCATCTCTTCTGGTATGAAATTCAACTTTTTCGGTAAAAAATTCAACTGTTTTGTTAAACATTCGTCTTTTCAGATAGAAAATCTTGCCCTTTTGGAACGGAATTGGTAGAAAGAGGATCTTCTTTGTTGAACATTGATCTTCAGTGGTTGAAAATGGTTTTTCAGAATAACAATTCTTGTGAAACGAATTCTGTTCTAAGGTCATTATATTAAATATATAAAGTTTCGAGCTAGAGATTAGGGAGAAGAAAGAAGACAAAATGAATTTATTACAATTACTCACCATTAGATGCCATAAACTTTGGTTCCTGTGAGTTAATTTTTTGTAATCGTGCTAATCGGGTTGGACAGATGAGTGCTCTTTATAAATCACTATCCTTATTTTTTGGTACTTAGCACATCAATCTTTGTCAAGTATCTTTGAAGGGGTGCTTTCTACTATCCAACAAATGACTGTACCTTATATTTCAAGTTTATACTGATCTCTTATCGAGAAGTATTCCCAATCTCCTTTTATGAAAAGGGTGGAAGATGCTTTCGACGGCAACAAATGACTGCAACAGCAGCCACTTTCTGATCATGGGAGAATTGCGCCTTCAGTGCAGTAATGCGTAAAACTCGTAAAATCTACCTCTCGTGGAAAACTCCATAACGCAGCCTACATTAGTTTATAAAGCTCTTCTCCACTAAATAATTCACGGTGCGTTGAATGTTTAGAAATAACTTGCTAGGTAAATACCTTAAAACATAATGAGCTATCAAAAAAGTAGAGCGGTCGCGGGACCGCCGACAGAAGCTTTGCTATTTCGCGTTGAAAGAAAATCATAAATTTGATTGTTATTTCATTCATCGATTGGAAAAAAACAGGTATCATCTCACTTTATGCATACATGCTTGCCAGTGGAAAAAATATTGTAGCAGGAAGTATGAAGTTGATCGCAATTGGAGATTCAAATTTCAAAGAAGTTAAATTATTAAAGTTTGTCAGTTTCAAGTGTTATATGTAGACATGAACTTTTAGACGAATCACTATCAGAACTATCCATTAAAAATGCCTTTACTCGCGCGCAACGTGTAAGTCCGTGTCGCAGAGTCCACTGTACATATACTACACCGGCCTTCAGAACGGCATGTCGTATGTCGTGACGTTCCCGTTTTTCGCAGTTAGGTCGCCTCGCTCAGAGAATATGGGGCATTCTTTTATAAATCGTACAGATTTGGACTAAAGTTGACCGACCCATTTTTGATTGAGCTAATACTTTTTTTGCGGGTTCTTTATCGAAAGAGAGAGGATACGTATTTGGAGATTTTTCTTTATTTTGCAATTTTTTGAGAAAGAGGAAGGGTTGAAAAATTGAGAATTTGAGTGAAGACTATTTTTTTAAAATGCATAACTTCTTTTCTATTTGAGCTAGAGACATTTACTCCATTTTAAAGGTAAAAGAGCGAGCTTTGATTAAAAAATCATTCCAAAAATATTATCAACAAATTGAAAATGTTATAAGGAATCAAAATTTCAAAATCGATTTTTAACTATTTTGACCCCCATGAATTAAATTTTCAGTATTTTTATCGTATTGTACGTCAAATTTCCGATCAAAAACGATTTATTTCAAAATGGTAAAATTATTATTACAATCGGAAAAAATGTAATGTATCTAGCGGTGTCGAGCGTGGTACCTCACATCGGCGTGCGTATCACATTGCAAGGACGATTTTCTTTTTTGATATCGTTTTTCTCCTAAATATGAATGATTATTGTATATTTTCAATTAAATGATTTTTTTTTTAGACAAGATAACTTTAATAAAAATTCAAGAAATAAATAAATAACAAGGAGGAAAAGAAAAACATCATTGTTGAAAATGTAGATTACTTTATTAGGATCATTAGGATTATTATATAGATTTCTTAATCAAGAGAGACGAGTTTGTTAGAATAC